>JAPQLA010000019.1:5025323-5038755 GCA_029822935.1 Naso vlamingii
AGAGCATGAAACGTGTTAACTCCTACATTACAAAACAGTTCACTTGCACTGCACCACCTTGGTTTTCCAAGCAATATACGCATACAATCGTTATACGCAACCTGGAGTTTATGGATGCTTACCTTTTTAAACTTAACCCACAGGGGCACAGTATAAAGAGGGGTACAGTAAGCTCTAAAGAGATTCACCTTAACATTATCTGAACACCATAAGGCGCTGCCTATACATGTCATCTTCATCAGACATTTCATCTGTGGTGATGTGTCCCAGATATTTAGTTTTACAGCAAACAGGTAGCACTTGCCCTGACAGATAAAATGGTGGTTAAATAAGGTTTTTATCCCCTTTTGCTCTGCAGATCATAACAGAACTCTTTTTTGCATTATAATTCACATTAAAATTGTACACCATAATCAGAACATATATTGAGCAGCTCTTGAAACCCAGCACTGCTAAGAGGAACAATAGCCAAATCATCAGCATACATAAGATGATTTACTAGCGTGTTACCAATCATACATGCTGTTTTACAGCTTCTTAACTGGTCTTATAGGTCATTCATGTAAAGACTGAAAAGGCAAGGTCATAATAACCCCCCTGACGAACTCCATTACTGACCCCAAATGGAGCAGAGACTGCATTCCCCCACTTGATCTGCATACTCTGACTGGCATACCAATAAGCTAGGATCCTAATTACACTGTCGGGCACGCCCCTCTGACTTAATTTTAATAACAATTCATAATGATTAACTTGGTCAAATGCCCTTAGAGACATTTATAAAACCAATTAAAATGGAAGAATTCTGTCTTCTATATTTTTCTACCATTTCCTTCAATGCATAGATCAGTACCATGTCTTAAAGTCTTAAAGCCAAGCTGGTTATCTGAGGTGCATACATAAACACATGGTCTATCTAGTAAAATTCTCTCCCGGACTTTGGACAACACACTGGCTAGAACAAGTGTGTCAGACACTCTGAGTCAGTTGGTTGACTCTGGACTCACTTCTGAGCAATAACTCCTTCTGTGCAATAACCCGTATTTAATGCCAATAAAATGCAATAACTCATGTTCACTTTATATACTTGTACATATTTTTACATATTTTTATATTTTTTTTACATTGATGCTTGTATTCTTATTGCCTACATTTGCTCTTTGTTTTGAACACTTGTACGCTTGAGTAGGAGCTGCTGTTGTTAACGAAAAGCAATTTCCCCTTGGGGATCAATAAAGTAATTCTGATTCTGATTCTGATTCTGAACAGACAACGTGGAGTCCGGACACAGACCATGAGTCATAAAGCCGGTAAAACAAATGGCAAGAGGAATCACTGCCTTTGGGCTTGCTAGTTTAAGGTGCTCTGCAGAGATTTGAATACATTAACAGTGACGAAAAATACCAATCTCATGCAGCACTATAGCTCAAACATTACTCTACTAGTTGCAAGGTCAAATGTGCTTGGATAAAATGAATGCTCTTCTGACAAGTTTGGATATCTAGAGAGCAGCTTTGTTAAGATCACATTCTGACAGAAATGAGTGACATGCAGCCAACTTCTGAGGTGAGTGAGCTCGTAGCTGAGAAGCTGAAACCTCCTTCAGAAGGAGAGTTTGTGAAGGACTACCTTGTTGCTGCTGCAGAGCTGCTAGCAGTGGAAAAAGTACAATTGTTTACTGTCTGTTCTCAAAGAAGCCATGGAGATGAATGGAAAACCTGTCCTGAGGTTCAGTATTAACAAATGGCTATTTGATTTGGCCTTCATGGTATTTCAAGTACCTCTCATAGCTAAACCTCAAGCTCCATGGTCTCAGCCAGTCTCTTAGCTGTCTTGCTTTCAAGTGTGAAATCATCTGAAGCACCTTTAACACTGTGCATTTTCACAAACAGCAGGAAAAAAAGTCTGATGCTTCCACACCCAAATATGCAGGTGAGCCCTTAACCCTAATGTTTAACCACCCGATGTGCCTGACAACCTTCTTACTGACCCACACCTGGAAAACCAGCGACCAGTAGCGTCATCACCATCATCTGATGTCAAACACCTCACCAAAGAGAATCAGTGCCATTACATCAGAAGTAAGTAATGAAGGTTCCCCACCCTCGCTCTGCAGCAACTTTTCACAGCCAAAAACTCTACAATATACCTTTAAATATCAAAGAAGTTTACCTGTTTGCATTTTCCAGGACAGAGCGGGTGAGAAAGCTCATCCACATCCCATCTCTCTTCCCAAGGATCCACTCCAGGATTCCTGCACGTCAACAGATTTGGAAAGATGACATGTAGTCACATGACTGAGCTCTTAATCGAGACCTTCTCTCTAAATGCCAGTTTGTGAGTTTAACAGGTAATCACTTACCAATGTACCCTCCATCGAGGCTGAAGCGTTCATTCATAGTCAGAGTGAACATGTGCTGGGAGAGAAAGAGAATACATCAACTTAATCGTCTTACATTCAGAACGGTGCAAGAAGTATACATAACTCGACAGCTTTCACTGATGTTAAAAATTGTTTTATGCTGATTAAATCTTCATCAATTATTATAACAAATGACGTACAGGCTTGATGCCAGTCAGCATGCCAACATATCCAGCGAAGTTTGTAGACTTGAAGACGGTCTGGTTATTTCTCTTGAAGTCGAGGTTGACCACTAGAGGCTTCAGTTTCTCACTAACGATCCATGATTTGTTTTTCACGTCCCAGCTGTAAAGAGGGACAAGTCCGTGTCATGAGATGTACCACATCAGAGTCAAGACTGTCAAGCTTAAAACTTGTGATTTTGGGGGTGATGCTTACCCCAGAAATAATCCAAAATCTAGATTTCTGCCATGAAACAGGTTACCTGTAAGGGTGCAAACACCAGAAGCGTTTTAGTACTGATGAAGGAACATTTTAAGGTAGCTATTCAATCCAACTCTGGACAATGACCCACCCTTATCGTCTTCTGCAACGACTGATGTGCACACAGTAAACACCTCATAGAAGATGTTGAACAAGACAACTTCACCTAGATAGTAAACAAGGACAGAGGTCAATGGGGCATTCCTAAAAACTGTTACAACATTGGGAGTTGAGAACATTTGTGTTTTCTTACCAAGAGGAATTCCTGAAACATCTGCAATTCCTTTGATTTCATCACTAAAAGGGTTGGGCAGTGTGTCCACCATCAGAGGCTGCAGAACATAATAAAACATAGTGACTTCATTGAGCCTTTCATGACAATAAAAATACAGTTATTTTGAGGAGCATAGCTCAGAGGGACGAAAGGACACTTACCAGTGTAATGTCTACCAGCTCTATCAGCCTCCCACTGGGCACAAAAGCATTGGCCAAGTCTCTGATGGCCTGAATCATGTTGGACAGCTTAAAGGAAGAGATCATGTGTGAAATAAAATGGTGATATTTGTGTGAGACACGTTTTACTTGGCAGCGTTCTTACATCTGTCTTTTTGTCAGTAATCACAGATGTCCATCTCTTGCTGGGCGGTAAGTCAAGGTCCACTGTGTACCAACTGACAGCCTCTCTGAACCTGGTAATGAAGGAGAAGCCGTAAAACTACTGAAGCATAGCTATGCAAATGATAGCCTCCTTATCACAGCATCCCAAGTTAGACCTGATTTTTCTCTCTCTTTTATTGAATTAAGTTGACATTTTATGCAAATGTTAAGATGCAGCACGTACTTCTACTATATGACCAGTAAATCCTTTAGTCTAGCATAAAAAAAATACATGATGAATTGGCAAGCAAAAATTTTGATAATTTTAGTCATTCAACAAGGCACAAGCCCTCAAATGTTTGACCTTAGCACCTAAAATGTGCAAATTTAATGCTAATTTAATTTATAATGACTATAAATCTTTGGATTTTGGATTGACTGTCACACAAAACAAGCATTTTAAAGATGTTATTTTTATAAAGACCATTTGTTCACAATATATGGACTTAACAATTAAAAGATAAAATGATCAAAAAGTTGATAAAAATGTAAAATGTTGCATTCCTGGTTTAAAGTCTTAAAATGACTGTGGCATCATTACACACATTTGCTAAAAAAGTTATGTTGCTTTTAAGTGAAATGTCATTGAGTTTTATGCCTTGGGAAATCTTACCATTTTATAAAGAGAAAAAATTGTGCAAACAAGTGATTTTTCTATGACATAATAAAGGAAAGGTTATGCTACCTGATACATCTCTATTTATATTTTTAAGGTAAGAGCACACATCTAACCTATGTGATTTAACAGGTACCTCAAGAATTTAACACTGCACTTTTTGGGGGGACTTGAAAGAGAAAAATCAATAAAGACTGGATAAAAACAGAGCTGCAGAGGCCAAAACAAACTCTTGCTTTTATTCAACTTCATAGTCATACTCCAAAAACACTTGATTCCTGTTTGCCGTTAAATCACAAGTAAATCCTGTTGAATCCTTAGTAAACAGTCTCCATTTAAAAATTCCATCAGTATGCAAAATAAAAAGAGTGAAATTCACCATGAGTTCTCTGTGCCCAAGCTGGCATTCTGAAGTGGCTTGTTTTGCAAAATTAACACTCAAAAAGTTCAACATGTTTAGTTTGCAATTATGTAGAGCAGCTAAAAGGCAAACACGTTTTCATGTTTAACCAGCTAGAAACTGTGAATATTTAGTATTTTGCTTGATTAATGACTTTCATCAGTAAATTATTGTAAAAAGTGTTGTCAATTGATTTTCCGTCAGCTGTCTAATGGATTGATCCAGTTGTTTCAGCACTGAAGCCAAAGCAGAGATAATAACCAGTCCAGTCACAGAAGACATTATGCAGCTGTTTTTATCAGCTGGGCAGCATTCCTTTTCTTGAGATGTGAATATTAATGTCTTAAACATGTGGAGTGCCTGATTAATGATTCCGGCCTAAATGTCCCTTTTCTTCTCTTCAAGCAGAGGCTTTGTAACATTTATGTGTAAAACAAACAGCTGTCAGCAAAAGAAGTGAATATATTTACAATTTCAGTTCTAGTGTGTTTCTTTACAAACTTGCACAAACTGTAGCGTATCCTCTGAATGTTAACGTTAATGTTGAGGTTTAGGAGGAGAGAATGAATGTGTCAAAGTTCAGTTGTGGAGCACAGGCGTGGCAAAACATTGCAGTGACTAACCGGTTACATGGCAAACTAACTACGCAGAGATTGCCGTAGTTAGTCTTAACAAAATGCCTTTCTTTAACTGTCACAGACCACTGTTACTTACGTGGGACCCTTTGGTGGATACATGCCGGCCCGACAGTCTTCTGTGTACTGTAAAGAAATGCATGAATACAATTCAATATAGTAAGACACTCGAGCTTTGGCGAAATGTCCATCTGCACGATTCACATGTCGCTTACCGGTGGTATAAACTGTGTCGATACGGCGGAAAATGAAGCCGCTAAAATAAGAAAAACACAGTGACCCATTTTTGTCAGATTTTAGGGACACTTCGTCCCGTGTCGGTTTTTTACATAAATATAGTTCATTGCGGAAGCAGCTACTGTTTATCTCGTGATGGTAACTTCACTTTTCTGCGCGAGAGGGGAAACAGGAAGCTTTCGAGGGGATTTAAAACGTCATTTGTACAAATACGCGAGCAATACTTCACATGGTTTTCAAATTAATATAAAAATAAGATATTTTATTTGTCTCGTTTGCCGTAAAAGCGGGAGTCTTGGACAAAACTAGAGAACAGGGATACAAAACACCCCTCTAAGGGGCGAATGGTTGTTACCACGCGGAAGTGAAAATAAATAACATGACTGCTCAGTCACATGCTTGACAGCATCTATTTCCTTCTGTGTTTCCATATGCCTTTCTGTTATTATGCATATTTAGTAAAGTAAAATGTAATTAAAAAAAATTGTAATGGACTAAAAAGAAACCATTCATATTTGAGGTACATTAAAATAGTTTGGTCAGCCAGATACACCCCCATAAATAACATAGAAACCGCTGCAGCCTACTAAATTCTACTTTTAGGTATTTAGTATTTCCCGTGTATTTTCACTGAATGTTGCTGAATACTTCTGTTCCACTACATTTTAGGGAGAAATACTTTACTTTTTATACCTCTTTATTTTTACCCCCCCCTTTTTTATACCTATTTATACACAGCCTTATCTGGCCTTTCATAATAAGATTTTGCATATAACAACTTCTACATGTTTTGGTGATAGCGCATCAGTATTATAACCTCAGAAGGGTTTTTCATTTTATTTTCCTTGTATTTTAACTTTGTGCTTTTTAATTATGTAAAGAATTTTGAATATCTTTCAAAACTGATAGAAGCATGCATAAGGCACACTTACTTACATGTATGCTAGGGTTGCAACTCATGACTATTTTCATTTTTGATTAATCAGTTGATTATTTAACTTGATTAAATGATTTATATTTTATATAAAAAGTTAAAGCTGCAAAAATGATTAAATATGACACCCTCAAACTGCTTGTCTTGTCCAAAAAAAAGCATTAAAACTAACATTTCCACCTACTTTTGGTCATGAAATGTACGATAAGAATGGAGTGTTACAATTTACTTTTTGCTGGTGACATACATCTTCTTTACATAAGCTGATGGCCAACATCACAACATAAATTGTCAAACTGCTTAGAATCACGATAACAATAAACTATGCATATATAGTCTATGTAACATTTTACTCACTAATCCATTATCGTACACAACTATAAAATGTTGGAGAGCCATTCCAAAAAAAAAAAAAAAATCAAACATGGGACATCTTATAACTCAGATGTTAAACAAACAGCTGCTCCACAACAAAGTGAAGTGATGGTTAATCATTTACACAAATGACCCTAATTGTTACAACTATTATCAGAATCCAACTGACTGCAAAAACACACCAAGACCAACAAAATTACGTGGCCACGTCATTTTATTTGTAATATAAAACAATAAAAACAAAGAGCAGTACATGAAATGTCAGATCAAATGGCCAACTCTATAAAATCCAGACATTTACAAAGAAATGGCAGAAAGCGATAAAGTTGAGTCTTCACTTGCAGTATCTGTCGGCTTTCATTTTGCTTCTCCTGTAATAAAAACAAAAGGGGGACATTCAGCGTTACAGTACGTCTGTGTTAGTAATCTACTGATTAATTACACTGCTGATTAAACTGTTTTCTGATTAATATTACCGTTATTACTTTAAAACTGTAACATGTATATTCATAGATGTTTTTAATTCAGCAGTGGAGTACACATATTTTTCCCCCAAAGTCTTAGATGTATCATAACACTTTAACTGTATGTCTTTTTAAAACATCAGAAACAATAAAAAAAGAAATCTTTACACTTATTAAAAAGGTAAAATGATCATCCTTCCTCAACGTTTTTAAGAACTAACAATGAAAGTCAAAGAAAACAGTCCTACATGCACCTCTATTATTCATGTCATGGAAGGAGGTTTACAGTTTGTATGTGAAACATAACTTCTAGCCTTTCACTGGCCTTCAAATTCACAGTCAGTGAGGATACTGACTGTTTTTGATGTATTAAATTTAGCACAAATTTAAGTGAATACTGTGATTGAGAACACTGCAGTTTGATTTGATACCTGCATGTCAAAATTTAATTTGTACACAGGGGAACATTTCAGGAAGAGTGAGAAAAAAAATGTAAATAAGAGTTTGAGAATACATGTCTAATGAGCTTATTTTCGCACCTGTCAAGCAGAGCTTCGTGGAACTTTCCATCTACTCTGGCTTTCTTTAATGCAGAGCTGTCTTCCTCATTGACTCTGAGCCGCCGATCTTGAAAACTCTGAAACTTCTTCCTGTAAATCACACAGCAACATTAATAAGAATTAACAAAAGGATGTGCAGAGGCAAACTCAGCACTCCATTCACACGCACATCAACAGACCCGAAATCACCCTCAAGATTACTGACATTTTCTCAAAGTATCCTCTTTGAGAGGTGACACCGAGGCTCTAAGAAGATTAACGTAAAAAACAAATCCGGTAACGAGCCCAAGAATTAACTAAAGCAGAGTATCTTAGTGTTAAAACTGGCAGCTAAATACCAACAGGCTGAATGGCTGCAACAAATCAGCACATACGGCACTGTTTTTCAAATATTCAGCTAAGGCTTTAAGTTTTATCAGAAATGACTGGGTGGAATATTATTTTCATTCATCAAGGTTTCTTTTAAAGTTGTACATGTATCTAAACAGGTTCTGCTAGAACCTTAAACAGAGTACCATTGCACTGTGTGATGGTCTGTCCTCAGTCAGTGTGACCCTCATGAGCATTTCACTATTTAAATGTGCATGGGAGAACCTAAAATAATAAGCAACTCAAATATAGTAATCTTAACAAAATGTTAAAATATCGACCAAATGTGTGCTATAAAAGAAAACAAAGACCAAAGCAACTGGTAAGAAACTTCTTTGATATTTAGTTTCTCTTTGCTCTGCCTGTGTTTTACGATCGCCAAGCTGCACTCCATCCTGAAAGGCATTTTAGACACTAAACACTAAATCAAGACACAGGCTCAAGGGCAGCCATTATCAACATGTCAACATGATGAGTCCATTTCCCCAGCATTCATCTAAAACAAATAATAGAGTCGGAACACAAGCCAAAGCATGCCAAGCACAAAAAACAGCTTCAGACATATTGCCTGGAACTTAATAGGCCGAGGACAGGTCGTATATAAAACACTTGCAGCATCGAAGCTGAAATGTAGTGTTGCCTGCTTTCTCATCCAGACAGCAGACAGCAGACCATCAATTGCATCTTTAAGGTGCAGGACTGATGAGGCAGAAGCTTAAAGCTGTGATCTCACACTCAAGGATGTGATTTTGTTGTCAAAATCTTGTCAGGACGGACATTCTGAGGATAATGGGAAGGAAATCAACGTTGTTCACCTCAATCAGAATAAAGTGCTTTGGCACTTGTTTCAGAAGAGGCTGAAAGGTGTACAGCTTAAACCGTAAGATGTGAAGCTGTTGTGAAACTAAAGTATTATTATTGATACAATGTGACAACAGTTTTAAGACAAATACTACTTAAAAAAAGTCACTTCAAACATCTTAAAACAGGACATGACAGGACAGCATTGCATGTGCTACAATGACAACATATTTGTTTTAAATCCAGTACCCAACATTTTTTTCATTGCATGTTTCTCATAAACAGGAACACACAACATGGCAGATTAAACCATCTTCATGGCAACTAAGGAACCCATCAGCTCAGAAAGGTCTAACAGAGTGGTTAAAAGCTTCAGAAACACAAAGTTTTGCTGTCTACAGTTAATTTCCCTGTTCAAGTTACTGTAGTTGGGGAGATGCTTTTTATATAAACCACTCGTTTAAATTATATTAAGGGTTACAGTTCAGTTATGCATGATTACGGGCTGCTTTCATTGACAGCAGTCGCTACCTGTCTGCTATCTGTCACTCTGTACGTTTACATGATGTTTGAGAAAATCAATTTATTGTGTTAGTCTGGCTAAAATTGGACTTTTAAAATGCATGTAAACGTGTTAGTCTGACTGAAATCGTACTAAATCGAATTTCTCAAAGTTGAGCTAACACACCCAGATAATGCAATCAGGAGTCGAATTACTCCTGCACGTATACGCCTCAACCGACCCGGACTGGCCAAAGCAATCAGTATGTGATTGATAGTCCCTGTGGCGGTCTTTGACCCAGAACTTGAACAGCAAAATCTGTAGAAGAAAGCCAGCACGGAAACAAAAATCCTGTAAGCACAGGGGGGAGCGTGCATCATAGATGTGAAGTGTATAGTGCTGAAAAGTTATCCATGTTTTCACTGTTCAAGAAGGATTTTGCTGGCTAACTTGTTTGTAGCTTGCTTGGCTAACCAGAAGGTCAAATAACAACCAGCTAAACTGGGTATATTGCTGCCTACTGTAGCAGAGTTGAACAATAAATCCATTCTACCTCAGCGCATGTACACTGGGACAAGGACAGAAGTCCAATTAAATGGTTTAATCGAGCTATAATCGTAGTTTGACTTAACTGTACTCGTAAACGTACTGACTGGTCTCAATGCTCATCCTCTTGAGCTCCAGCTTGTTGTCCAAACATGGTCACTTCTGGCTGCCAAAAACAAAAACTGCAATGACCATATTCCTAAACTTGAGGCTTTAAAACCGTTATCTACAAACTAATGGCTGAGGTGACAGTGGCTCTGTCCACTTCTTAATTTGCTGTCTATTAGTGAAGCTTGTTTTGAGATTTTGTTTTTCAAACTTATTAGTTGTAAGCAACTGACAGCATTAAATCCCACCCGTAAACAACAGAATCCAGTAAAGAATTTTTTCCCCCTTAATTGTTGTTTGCACGTACTTACTAGTTTATAGTGTTTGTACCTGTGACATTATGTCTGAAAGTATGATTATAAACTGTGGATATATTTTGACTAAAGAGCAGCCATCGAGTTTTTTGTTGTATGGAAATACGTGTGCTGGCATTTTAATGCACAGGACGATTCATTCCTTTGACGACCCCCAGAAATAAACGTTTTCGTAACTGAAACTGTGTCTATTACATTAATAATTGTGCACATTCAATGCAGCATAAAAGACTCAGACAAACAGTTAATAAGGAAAGTTAATGCAGAAATAAGCTGGCATGGTCTTTCTTCATTAGTTACTGACTGGGCTCTTTGTGCATAAAATTAGAGTTAAGTAATACACAGTGGAGGATACGTACACATAATTGACCTCACAAGACCTCACATTGCCCCTGTCTTCTTCAGCAATGTCATCTTTACGCTTGGCCTCTCGTTCTGAACTTGATCTGATCTGTTCATCATTCAGGGAAAAACAAAACAAAGCAGAGAGGTTTTGCATTCAATATCAACATCTTGAACCGCCTGAAGGAAGGTCACAAACATTTCCCGCTTCCATTTTCACAGTCAGGACCCCATAGACATTGCATGCTTAAAGTTAAACCATTAACGTGAAAATTTGTGGAATAACACAATTTACACATCACCTTCACCATCTCGCCATCCCCAGCTGTCTTGCTGTTGGCCACGATGTCCCCACCGTCGCTGTAGGAAATGAAACAGCTATTTGCTGCCAGGAGAGCCATTTTGCCCTGAGGCAGAGCAGACAGAAAACAGAGGAGGAGGCAGTAGATTAGACAGAATTGCAGTGGAATTGGTTGTTGTGACAGGCATGAAAGGTTGCCTGATATTTGATGTACAAGAGTCTCAAGGTTGTGCCGGGCAAGTTGTTTATGGGTTCAACAAAGCATAAAGGCAAGCAATGTGCAACAGTGATACGGTAGATGCATTCTGCATAATGAATTAGTTTTTCCTGACTACAGTTAACTGTAATCTCTATAATGGGCTAAACGCTAATTGGACAAGAGGTGAGCCGTGAAGGCAGGAGACAGCTGTAAAAAATTAGTTATTTTTTGATGATGCAAAACAGCTGCACGTGTATGTGTCTTTATTTCATTAACTAACTGTTACTCAAGTGTTTCCCCCTTGGTTTACTTATCAAGGGGGGCTGGGGGTAAATAAATGTCTACGGGAAACACTGCACTCCTCTGGGCATCTCTGGAAAAAATAACAAGATTTACCAATATAAATACATTTTAATGAATAGAGTAGTCATTGATTATTCTGCAGGATATTTTTTTGATTCTTGTTGCAATCATAATATTAGTCCAAAAAAAACACGATTAGTTTTTTTTTTCCGCAATTATGCAGCCCTACTAAAAATACAAATGAGCATTGTGCTTTTGACTTAAGTGTTACATTTGCAATTCAAGTAGTGTGTGTGATACAGACAGAGCTGTTCCTCTTAAAAAACTGATGAGGTGATCCTCCTTGCTTTGCAAAACTCTGCAATTTCGATCAGCTGACAGACACATGAGTCTGTACCATATAGCCATTATAAAATTAGATGAAATGTATAGTTAGGGGCTCAAGCTGAAAACCTGACTGACAAAGAGACACCAAAGGCAACATAAACAACATCTCTTACTTCTGTTTCTAATCAAGGTTTCAAACTACAAACCTGGCAAAGGACTGGCCTCCACAAAAGTCACAGGACCACGTTAGGACAAAAGAAATATGTATATAAAGTTTGTGCCAGGTAGGAAAAATATCTCTATTATCACCTTCTCTTTGAGACCTTTGTCTACAGAAGGTTAAATCTACATATGCACTAAGATGAGAAGAAATTTAAGAAGACCCACTCACATCCTGGAAGACTGGTTCCCACTGTTCCCTGGAGCCAATGGCATCCGAGCGCCCCACTACCAAACCCTCAGAGTTGATGCCCAGGTACTTGCCGTATCCAGACTTCAAGGCTATCCTGCAACAGGACAAGTTCCAAAATGGTAGTATACTGGCATAGATATTTCAATGCTGCAAAAAGACAAAACCTGTCTAAGCCAATAATTGCATTGCTGTAACTTTACAGAACTGTCTTGTCATCATGACAAAAAAGGTTAAATAGTATCAGTAGCGTTCATTTGAGATCTAAAGAAACAGCTCCTGAACGGACTGTCTTTCATAAAGAGAGGTTGGAAGGGCCTACCGAAGGTTAAATTACTCTTGTACATTTAGAGACCATAAAAACCCACTGCAGAGGCAGGGTATTAAAGCCAGGGTAGGCAGTTTATCTTTGGTGTCATCTAGCAAAAATTCTATAATAACCTTTCAGCATATTGTAATTCAGGTGGTCTGAAAGAACACGAGACTTCTGCACCTTTCCTTAGCTCTGTATTCAGACTGTGATGGGGACTTTTCGGCCAATCATGGGTCGTTTCAGAGAGCATGTGTTCCTATTGGCCACTCTTCAGTGCACTTCTTAACGACAGATGCCATCGCTGTGAGCTGATAGGCTGCTGAAACAACTGACGTGCCTCACTTTCTAAAACTGGCCTCTAGCGACTTGACAAACTGAGTTGCAGGCGACACCGTCAGCAGGCTTGAGTCCAGTTGAGATGGACCAGTTTTCACTGATGCAACTTTTCCTGCAAACATTTCGTTTTGTCGTAAATCTTTGGTGCAAACTGGACTTAAAAGAGAGAGTGGCAACAAATGAAATAAAATGCGAACCAGAGCAAAAAACCATGGGGGGGAGGGGTAGTGGAGTTGCTTCCTTAGAGTCTCATGCTACAGCAAACCTGATTTCCAGACGACGCCGACCCCAGGTTTAAGTGTGCTGGTGAAGGATTATCTGTGGATGCAAATACAATGAGTTGTTTGTCCTCGTGTACTCACCTTGAGTCTGACAGCTTGATGGCAGTAAACTGTTCTGGAGGATCAGGTCCTTCATCATCTGAAACATACAAAACATTGTTTACCTTTTTAAGAGTTTACATTTGTAAGTATTGTGATTCAAATAGCTTTATGTTGGTCCATATACAAAATTATTCTTCCTCTTTCATTTACAGTTGT
>JAPQLA010000019.1:5107409-5121728 GCA_029822935.1 Naso vlamingii
AATGAATATTATCGTGCTGCGCTCTGTTTATGTGCAACAAGAACAATGTCAGAGGTTGATCGCACCTTGTACTGCAACATATAGGCCTACGTTGCAGTAATGCAGTCTGTTCAAAAACTGTCAATACTCTTCTCACTATCATTTCTGTTGCGTCATAGCAGAACTTTTTATCATTAATCTTGCGTGCCACAAAAGTTCACTCATGATGATTTGCAATGACCTTGGGAATAATGATCTTTACAGCTCACATGCTGCTTCTGTTCCTAGTAATCTGCAACACTGAATGTTGATTTTTTTGTTTGCTTTAAGAATTTTTGCAACAATATTCCAACATTATTTTGAACAATTTGTCGTAACCTGGCTTTAGGGCCATGATAAATATAGTAACGGACACAGGATGGCAAAAATGTGAAGAGTTTGTTTACAGAAATTAAGTGATAAATGCAACTTAAATGATAAATACAAGTATAAAGTGTGTAAGTCTGTATTATATTATCAGTGTAGATGCAGATGTGTGATGAATGAAGTGTAAGGTGTTGTGAAGTGTAAATCAAACTAAGGTTAAACAAACCAAACAACCAACAAATGTGTCGAGGTGGGAGAGAAAGAAGACAAGGGCTGAAAATGGGTCTTTTATCCTGTGAGAGAGCACCAGGCCCAGATGCTCCCAATCTGGATGTGGCCACGCCCACACTACCTGCAAGAATAGAGCACAGAGAAGCTCAGCACACCACCACAGACACAAGACAGGCAGGGCCATCACAAATGCATGAACAAAAGAAGCATATCTGCAGGCAATAAACCAGCCTCTTGTTACTGTTGTTTATTTTGAAAGCCAAAACTCTGTGTTGGGCAGAATCATGACCACTGGAAAATCCTGTGTTAAACTAGATCATACTTGAGGGCATTTTTTTTAAAAAACTGTCAGCTAATATTGCTGCAGTGTGTACATGAGTACTGCAGAGAAACTGGACACCAAATCTCTTTAAGAAGCAATGAATAAAAAATTGCAGAAGCCAAAGAAACCAAAATAAATTACCTTCTAATGTCTAATTCAATCTGTGACAGTGTGACACAAATGCTCCTAGAATAGCATTATGATTTGTTAGGATAGCATTATGATATGCCCCTGATGCGAGTGCTTTCTAACAGCATGTTCTCTTAAGTGTACATCAAGTAAAAGCACGGTCCACACTGATATATATTTTTTAAGAGTCTGCATCTTAATGTCTTATCACTTCACACCCACAGTTTTAGCAAAACAGAGCCATTAAATCAAAATGAAAATCTTATGTTTAGGTTTTCTCTCAGCCTGCTGTAGTTTTTCATAGCACATTAGTGTTAAACTGTAGTAGTCAACAACGTGGAGCTTTTTATATTCCACCTGTTCACAAATGTGTCAGCGCTTCAGTTTGACTCGGATTATATGTAATGCAAACTGGGGAGCTTGGCTTTAGCTTATTCACATGTGATGGAGTGTAAGTAGGTGTCGAAAAAAAAGTGTTTACTTCATGAATTATAAATGCTGTTGAAATGACTGGACATAAGCTTTGCTGAGACAGATCCTGTTAGACATCCTCCACTGAGGTGAATCAAAAAGTTAGCTCATGAGTTACATCTGCTCCATAAGCTTATCCCCGCTGGTGGGGATTGCCTTAGAATTAAATGCAAGACACAATGTTTACTTCAGCTGTGTCCCATTGATAAGGCGGAGGGTGGGAGCAGTGGAGAGAAAAATAAAAGCTCAGGGGAGAGCAATAGTTTGTGGTGCAGCAGAAAAAATGGATTGCCGTCCAAGACCTCTGTTACAAATGATGTGGAGCAAAACGCTGGACCTGAAGCCAGAGGCCAAGGAGGAGCTGAATGATCACACTGTTTAAGAACAAGCCCTAAAAGATATGTGTCAAATTTGAAAGTCCCAACATCGTTTCTGGGATAACTATGGTAGTTCAGATTTTATCATGAATGTGACAGTAATACTTTTGATTTCTTAAGTAATAAGATAATTGGTGGCAGAAGTGTTCTGATCTTTTGGCAACAATAAACAAAAAGGGTAATCTCTTAAAAAATACGAATAACTACACAAGTAAAATCATGGCTTTTAAATATTACTGAATCCATGCACAAAAAGCTGTCAGCAAATGGTTAAGCTTTTTTTGACTACTCTGTATACTGTTAAGATGTATACTCAACAGTACATCACTTTATATTAATCAAATCAAAAGTGTAAATCTGTAAAATAACCAGGAACTACATGCGTCAAATAACACGAGATGGAGTAAAAAGTGTTGGAGTGTCATCTCATCTCCAGCTTGTCAAATACCAACACCTTCTTACGCACATCCGCATCTTATACAGATACACACTTTACCCTTTAGGCCTAAATAGATGCTCATATGCAAAGCTGTGGACACCTGTCTCTCTGTATTATTTTCTGGAGTCTGCTTAGACTACATGTTCCACATGTGTGCAATGGACAAGTTTGCACAGTCACAACAGATTGGAGGTACAGGAATTCTTGCGCAGTGCCTTTGCTATTATATTATTATTAATATATTATTATATACTATACAATATTTAATTTATATTTGGGGATATGAAAAGTATAATTTTCATTACTGTCTGATCAGCTATAAACAAGTGTTTGAGACTCAGCAAAACCAGACATGAAGCAATTCTGTCCTGAAACCTCAGCTGGTTCCTATCCTAAACAAACAGCTAATGTTTTATAACATTAACCACACACTTGGAAAGGCTTCCTGGAGGGAAGACTTCGTGGGTTGCACATAGGGCCTGATTTACTAAAGGTCTGCATGTGCAAAAACATGTGCAAACTTGATATCACCCGCAAACAAATGTGCAAACTGATCGACTGAGGGCGTGCACTGAGGATTGCATCTTTAAATGAGAGGACAGCGCACACTGTGGATTTAGCACCTTTGCCTTGATGAATATGGAACATGAAGTGTTTTTACCTGAGTGTGCAAAATACAGGGAGGAGAAAATACAAATACATTAATTTAGCATGAGGAACGTGATTTATCAAGCCTGAAAGTGATTGCGGTGACTGCAGTTTGCTTCTGAATTTAATATGTTTGAAAAGGAGATGTTAATCTGCCCAGCGTTGCATACATTACATTTTACCACTTGTGTCAACATATTTGGTATAAGAGAATAAATCCATATCGCCTTTCCAGTGATGCAGTTTTGGAGCTTTTGGATGATTTGGAGGCTCGTATGAGACGCTCCAGGCTGCGCTCTCTGCAGTCTGTGAGGTAATTTATACTTTGTAAAATCATTCCTCTCCAAATAAATGAAAAACATGATTTAGGATAACAAATATATGCAAAATGCAATTTATTTTAATATATTTATTTTTATCTTAACTCATCCTAATGTAATTTTCATATATTCCTTTATTTTGAGAACAACTCTTATCTGTTTTTGCACATGAACTCTTGTTGCAGTGTGTAGTCAAATGAAGCACACCATTCACAACCACTGCTGCCTCAAGAAAATTAAATACATATTTGTCTTCCTATTACTCTTTTCTTTTATATAATTTACGCGTCTCTCCTTTGGCGCGCTCCTCTCCTCCCCATTTCATTTTGCAATTGTGCTGCTCATCCTCTGAACTCTCTGTGGCAGAAACCACTGAAACACACAAAACCCTCATTTAAATATCGCCCCCTGCACCATGTTTGCATCTGTTGTCAGTCATGCAATTATTCTTAGTAGATCACTCGCAAAATGTTCACCAGCAAAACGTGCAAAATTTTAGGGTGCACATGCGAGAAGGTGACTTTGTTGGTATATGACGAGCCAGAAGAACTCGTCTCAAACTGCTCATAATGAATAGCAAACAGATTTGGATGACAGGTTATGGATGTCAGTCACAGCTCCTACCTTATTGATTTTTCTCAAGACTGTAATGGTAATACTTCCTTCAGTTCAGAATTTGTAATTTTCATAAACAGTTTTTGCATTCAGTTCTAATGGTTAATTACACTTCCAAGGTGTCACTAATACCTGGGGAGACGTTTGTTGAGCAGAACTTGGAGAAGGAGGTGACTCTGCCTCCCCCGAGCACAGAGCGCTCTCTCAAATGGAACATGGGTCCTGAAAACTGGCATTAGAGTCCCGCTGAAATTAAATGGTGTCAGCCTTTTTTTTACCACATGACTGAATTTAATTTATGTGATCCCCATGTCTTCAAACCAGTGGAGCAATCAAAGGTACTGCTGATGAAGCTCAAGGGTATCCAAGAGGGCTTCTTTTCTGAACTCTGAGTCGTTATATTGAGAATAGCATAATACCCTTTTGTTGTCTGGTTAAACAATAGTCTTTAAGGTTTAAATATGTATGTTGCAAATGTTCTAGATGACAATAAATACCATGAACTGAACCTGAGGGAAGCTAGGAAGACTGTAGTTGGTAATTAAAATCACCATGTGTCTTTATTGCATTGTTCCAAAATAGCACCAAATACAAGTCTGTGTTTTTTTTTTAATTCTTGTAAATGTGGGACTATAATTAGCAAAAAAAGAAATATATTATTATACTTATGTTAACAGGTTTTTTGTTGTAAAGGCAATATGTTGTTGTATGGTGCAGATAATATAAGTGTAATATAACATATATGTATAATATATGTAAATACCATATGATATATGTATTACAGATGTGTGTGCGCTTGCATACTTTTCAGTGTTTCAAAGCTCTCATTTTCCTCTGAAAAATTTTCTTCTTGAAAAATACTGCTCTGCATCGATGACAATCTGTCAGAGTATTTCCATAAAACTGGAGATCATACAAAGTTCTCGTATGACAAGTGATAAATTAAAGTGCTGCCATTTTAAGAAGGTTGTAATAACTTGTTTTAATATGTAAACACATTTGAATTAATTCTTTGAGCTGAATCACACAGGGTGTACTTTGAAAATTAAAAGGAGCACATTATTCCAGTTGTTTTTATTTTGAAAAACCTGCTCAAGCAGAAACAGGTCTGCTCCTGTTTTCATCCAGATAAACAGCAGGAAGAAAGATAAGGTGCTATGAACATAAAACTACACACATGCCTTTTCCCTCACATACTGTAAACTGGTATTTATATAAGAGGAATGTATGGTGAGAATGAATGCACCTCATGCATTCAGACCCGACATAAACAGTTTTGTGGAAAGATCGAAGGCTGAAAAATAAGGTGAGTGATGGAATCTAATAATAGAACATTGTTGGTTTAGGTAGTTTGACAGTTTCTCTCTGTGGTTTTTGTGAAAAAGAAAAACAGTGGTGGGGTACTGAAAATCTATATAAAATTACTCTCATAAAAATGGCTCAATTTAAAGTATAAAAGTACCTGGTCAATAAAATATTCAAAGTAAAAGTTACTCTTCATTTTATTTTATATAATTATAATTTATTGACTATATTTCTACTTTAAAAGCCTCCCTACAAGACAAATTATCATCACTGTTATGACGCCCAAGATAAAAGTAGAATTTCTGTATTTTTTAACCTGGGCCCTATTTCTGTGTGTGTGTGTGTGTGTGTGTGTGTGTGTGTGTGTGAGTGTGTGACTGATAAGGACAACTATTTTGGAAGTTGGCTCAGTATCGAGAGAGGACGATGCAGCTGGCAACCAAGAAAATAGCTAGGACTGGATTCTTGCCGGCAAATGTGCACTGTTGATGTTTGTTCACTAAAAGTGCCTATTTTGCCACTGACTAGCTCAGATCAATCATGTAAGTCTGACAACAGCATGCAAAGCATTTCTCTTCCTTCACTTGTTCCAGGCTGTGTGTAACCAAATCTTGTCCTGAAGTCTTGCTTTCACTATCCACATCCGCTCTTCAAATTGTAGGAGCGCCTTATCCTTATAGTGGTGCTTAAATAAATATAGGCGGCATCAGAATAAAGGGTCTCCTGCACAACCTCGATATGGACCGAGATTTTCACTGGAAGTCGTCTCTTATTCTGGGTTTTGCTCCATCATCATTGTATGGTGGTCAAAAGACAAAGTGCTTCTTTTTCTTTCAGGCAGATGGCAACTTTGTAAAGTTTTCTTTTTTTTGTTTACATTAAAGGTACCATGTTAACTTATTATTTTTTATAAAAATAATGTCTTCCTGATGTTTAATAATGATGACAGAAATGTTGCCACCAATGACTGTTTACACCCATGAGATGAATTAAAGGCACAGGTACTATAAATAGCCACAGCTATTAATGAAAGGTGTTCAAGCATCGTTAAAGCAAGTAACATTTCTTACTTCTTCTATACTTTTCATTTCATTGGCAGGTCTAATTGGAAGAGAACCGGGAGGAAGCACTGACATGCAAACAAATGATTAAGAGCTCGTCTTCTGTACATCCATTTATGACCAGTTGTGGGAGTGAAAACAAGGCTTGTGTGTATGTGCACAGCTTCACAGTGACTGGGAATTTTAAACCAGCATGCATACACCTGCATACGTACGGCTTCAAAAATCGGATGAAAAGAATAAGTTTGGATTTCATACCTTGTTTAAATTCATGACTACAAATCTTTTTTATGCGTCTGGCCCACGGAGCACAAAGGAGTTGTTTGAATGGCCCCAAACCCAAGGAAAAAAAAAAAGAAAAAAAGATCTTTGCTGATGTCCTTTGTGATCACAGCTTGTCAGCCTGCGATAGCATGGGTTTGGGTTTCTGCTTTACTATCAATTACATTGGTTTACTCTGTCATTTAATTAGTGTAGGGTATTATTAGTGTTCACTAAATAAGGGCAGGTTGTGGAGGCTAAATGTTTATTAGGCTTTAATGGAGATTTGTTTTAGCCGTGAGCACAACAGGTTGACAGGAATATCAAGCAATGGTATTAAATAAAAAGGTATTATGTAAGCTAAAAACTACAATTGCGGAGTCAAAAAGAAACTCAATAAGTCAAAACAGAAAAGTTTATATAGAATTTTAATTTCTGTCAGGTGCAGTTTTGTCTAACTGCATGTATGCACAAATTCTGTAAACTTTACAAATTGTGTGTGAACATTGTTAACATCCTGACCCCTCGCTGGCGCTGCAGAGAGCCAGCAGCAGGTGGCACAGGGCCACAGAGAGACACTCACCTCACGTGTCCTTATGAGCTGATAATTAATGCAGTGCTGCCTGCTGCTTTTATTCTCACCCACAGATTGTAATGAACTCACTTACATTTAAACGTACATGCTACAGATTCCTCCATCCATAACAATGTGAATTACTAGTTAAAAAGGTCTGAAAATGTGCTTTGCCAGTTTATATCGGCTATTATTGTTTCTTTGCTACCTATAAAGCAGAAGGAGACTCTAAAACTTCTGTAATCAAACAAACAAGCAATGTTTTTGTTATCTTTGTATAATTAAAAAAACAAACATGGAAACAGGTAATTATCATTTTTAAATAATCATTCTATAGATGCTAAAGAACAAATGCACATCATTGGAATGAATTGTTCTTAGCAAAACAGCTTACACAAAAATATATCATATAATAAAAATGATAAGGACTTGCATCGATACCACCCTCATCCTGCTAAAGCTTCCCTAAAAGCTGCTGTGAATTAAACAAACAAAATATGATTTTGTAATCAGTGTGCCTTATTGCTTTTACGGGGCTCGCAGGTAGAATTTCTTATTTCTAGACCAAGCCAGGGCAGCTGTTTTATTTATAAATCTTTATGCTAAATTAAACTAACTGGTTGCTGACAAGCCCCCAGGAAGTGTGCCAGGCTATAAAATTTTTCTGAGCATCACAACATCCAAAGAAATGACTTGCTTTACCATCATAAAATTATTAATTTCATCTGATAACATTTGGAAAGTCTAGAGGGGTCACAAGATTAAATCATTTTGGTCCCTGCTGAGGATAGTGAAGAGCTGAAAGTCTTTGGTTTGCATGCTCTGTGGGTCCCACTGCAGAAGTTATTTGGAAAATCAAGTACTTTTATCACATAGAAGTCCAACTTTTTTGGCTTCATGCACTTCCAAGCAACTTTCACAGGAGAATACAGTGCCCTGCCTCAGACATTATATCTTGTGCTCCTTAATAAATCCACGGTTCCTGATTACAGCTTTTAGATCCAACATAAATATGAGGGTAGTGAAAAAATGTGTTAATGTGGCTTCCACTACTATTACTCCTCTATATAACTATAACTATAACTCGCTCCTAAAGTCAATCCAACAATCTTTCCATGTCTTAGACCACTCTTAAATGCTTTCAAATATTAGCTATTGCATTCCATCATAGTTTTTGTTAATGATTTATTTATTGGACTGACTTCTGCAGTCAGCAATTGGGGATTAATTTTCAGAAGATTTAGAATTAAATTGTTTTTAAGGGGAGCCCAGAATCAACCTTCAGTATAGTTTCAGGTGAACCTCCCACTGATGAGCATATTTTTCAGTGTTTTGACAAAAATACAAAGTAGGATTAAAGCTACCCAATGCTTTGTTACAGTTTATGTTGACAGGATCCCCAGGCTACACAAAGCAGAACTGAAAAAGAAGGTCATGTCTGCCTATTCCCCTTTCCCTCCTGAGCTGAGCCTCTCCTGGGAAGAGGAAGTCTCTCTAGTTTTTCAAGACGCGCCAGTATGGGGTCTTTGTGTGAGAAAATGGATTTCCTTCATGTGCTCAGTGAATATTTGCATCAAAGGAAGCTTATACTGCCATTTGGGGGAGGGCAGATGTCTGTTAATGTTGCCACTGAGGCAGTCACCCATGACAAATTCTCCACAGACAGAGGAAGTCACAGATGCTGTGAAACTTCTGGGAACTTGTCAACCCTAACTGTCATCAGTGCTGACAAGGTCCGTGCCACACTGTGTCTACAGCGGCTGGTAGCAGATTGTCAACTCTTTCTTCAATTTCTGCAAGCACCTCATTCAAGAAATTGCCTCCTGCAGTTCATTCATTGCAATTCATTCATTGAAATTTGATGTAGGAGTGTGAAATCCATATTGCATATTTTGTTTGTTGTCTGATATTTACTTTCCCTGAAGTGTTACATATTGCAGTCAGGGAGTATTAGGGTATTGATATTTGTTACTGTTTTGGCTCACATTGCTTTTAACATTGTTGAAATGTTGTTTTGTTCATGGAAGCTAGGAGTAGTTCTCTATTGTATCACGATTATCTCTCTACCAGATACATATTTTCTAGGTATGGGGATTGACCCCTCAGTTGACAGCTGACGCATCAGAGGTGCAAATAATTCACATGAGGAGGGGACATGGATAATGTAGAGCATCGCAATGGAGGTAAGATCAAAGCTGCATTCCACCTACTTTTTAGGTACTTCTCTTTGATGGATTACATCACATCATTAATACTGATCAGGAGATCATTTATCTGTATCTGTGTCCAGAGTTTACCTCAGACTTCCTTGGACTTATTGAATTGGGTGCTGACTGAACTGTGCTGGCCTTAACAGATGGACTCGTAAAGCTTTCATGATGCAGGCTTGGATGAATAGAAGACAAAGTTGGTCTCTGTGTTCACAGGCAGGGCTGCTGAAGCTGAAGCAGAGGGCAGCAACAGAGACACTGAGGATTACAGCAAGAAGAATCGCGTTTACTAAACCTGCAGTGCTGCACTTTTGTCTCCAGTGAGAGTAATAGACAAAAACTGTCGACTTTCTCATGATGCCATTTGCCTTGCCACAATCCCTTGTTGCAACCTACTTCGTCTTGATGGTCACTAGCTGTTTCAGCTTTGACAAATCAATAACTGCTGACTGAAGTAACACACAACACTACAGCACAGACATCAGATTTAAAAAATATGTTACACTGAAAAGCTCACAAAAAGATTTACGTTTACGCTATGTTGACCAGCATTATGAAACTTTTTCTGGCCTTAGATGCTTGAATGCAACAGACATTCATTTATGTCAAAGTAATGATCTCTAGCTACCCTCACAATGAATGGGCTAAGTAGCAAACACAATCTTCGCATACTCACCTCAGTACATGACTGTTTTCGGATTTTTGCTTTCATAGTCAACTTACAGTTAATTTATTTGTTTTTTCATACTGTATTTGTTTGTCTTCACAGTTCTTGCACTTTAATTTTGAATATTTATGTCACCCCCCCATTATTTCATTGGAAGGAACACAGAAATACTTATACAATGCAAGTAAAGAGGACAATTTCAAATTATGTATTGTCCTACAGTACAGCTTCATGAGACCCTAAAGATTAAAGCGAATCCAAAATTTCAGGGATGTCTTAAAAAGTCTTTAAAGAGGCTTGTATTATACTCATTTTTTGGTTTGATTTTGCACACCTATAGAACAGCTAGACACAACTGACTGAACAATAAAATCTGCAGATGTTCAGAAAACTGTGAGTCTGTCCCTCTGTCTCGCTTTGAGTCTCTGTCAGACGTCATCATTATCTTTTGAGTACAAGGCTGGTAAGACACACACACACACACACAAACAGACACACACACATATTTTAGTCAGATTCTTCCTCTTATGTTTTCAGCAGGCTACGAGCTTCTGCCTTGTGCTGAAACGCGTACAGGTTGACAGGTCTGCTCTTCTGCACGACCAAGTAACGTGAGATCAGTGGTCCGATAGCAGCAATTCAGTTGTTAATCCAGTTCATGTGCTCATGCTGAGAAAACGTCACAAATAAACCCACACAGAGGTAGGTTTTTCCTTATGTTGGCCAAGAAACAGGAACGCTATTAACTTTTGTCTGTGCTTAGCTCTTTAGGAAAGCTAAACAAAGTTAAAGGTGGAGTTCGTCACAGCATTTGTTCAAAGCCGTTTGTAAACACAACATTCAAACTGGGCACATCCTCCTGGCTCAATGCACCAGAAGTATCGTAACTTAGCGTGTACTACATGTACTACTGTACTGCTTACCTAACGTTACATGGTAAGCTACATAGAAATATTATATTTGTTTAATGGAGAAGTTGATAATTTAGTGAGCTAACAAGCTAACTGCCAGTGTTTAGCACCAACCTGTCCATCACAAAGCAGTCCAACTCTGCATCACCCTTCCCTGCCTCTTCATTGGTGCTCCAAAATGGCTGAAAGCCAAACCTAACTCACTTTTGCTCTGGAAAAAGTTTTATCCGCTTGCTCACTAGGGCTATATTTCCTTTTCTTTGTGCTATGTCCACATTTGTAACTTTCTCCACTCTGGACAGCATCCAGTAGCTGTGCTCAGCTGCTCTCAACCTCACCTGTGTGCTGTCACTGGCTGAAGGAAATGCACCCCCTCCCCACCCAGTCTCATTCTGAGCAGGTCCTGAGTCAGCCAAAACATCAAAATATAGGCAGAGGGCAGAGTGTCTCCATACACAGTCACCAACACACATATACAGAGGCCCAGAAGTGATGATTGAGCAGCATTACTCTTGTATATGTCTATATTTTATTTTTCAGTTTTAGTAAAATCCTACTGACTCCACCTTTAACTTTCCTTCATTCACCCAAAAAAACCCACTTTATTGTAGAGCACAGCAGTGTCTGAGCAGAGTATGGGAGGGGGCAGGCACAGCGCTGTGTACATGGAGCTGGCATGTCCAGGCATATCCATATAGGGAAGTCCAGCATGCACTGACGTCAGTGTAACAACAGAGATTTACCAAAAAAAAGCGAAATAAAGTGTGCAAAACCAACTGAAACAGCCTGTAGGCCTCACTTCCAAATGCACATACCTCATTATGTGACTGTTGTGACTAATGGGCTTTGGCATTGTTTAACATGACTAGCCGACATTATAACAGCATTTCTAGGTCAGAAAAGACGGAAAAGCATAATGGCTCTCCTTAAATCTTGAGTCAAGCAAGCATTATATAAACATGTATAACTTTAGCTAAAAAGAATAGAAAACAAAGGTAAAAGGCCTTTTACTTGACTCTAGCTGGACTTTTCAGCAAAGAGGTTATACAGGGTGCACTAAGGTAAACAGAATGCCGCCAGTTAGTATGGTGAATGTTTATGTAGATAGGCTACCTAATTTCTTGTCTGTGGGCATGCCAGTGAAAATGCTTTACATTTCTTAGAATGATGATTATATGCTTTCATCTCAGTGTAACTACATGACTAATGCCTGCTTGCACACTGACTTTAAAAATGTAGGAGACCACAGATATAGAGAGAAATTTGATTTTTAAAATTGTGGGGGATTGTTTGGGCAAATAATCAGTTTTGTCCAGCCTCAATCCATAATCCACGATTGTCTAAAGCGGACAATGGGACCCAAAATCTGCCCGAATATACCCTTCAGTGGGGCTAGATCAATAGCGCTTATCATCACAGCTGCCGTGATCTCAGATTTTATAATATAGCAATCTATTGGTGTGTTGTCATATTATCTGTGTTTAAATGGTAAGGGAGTTTTAAAGAAGAGATTCTGTTGTTGTAGATCTTTTATGATTTAGGCCCTGTTGCTGCTGCATCTGCACTGGAGCGCACAGTTAAACAGCACCATGATAGTGCTTGTGACAGGTAGATACTATCCATGTCCACATTCGATACTGCACACAAATTCTAAGCAGGTTGTGAATATATACTGACTTGACAGGAGCAAATATGCTTAAGTACACTAAGGGCAATTAAATTGTATCTGTCCATCCATTAGTGTGTCTACATCTACTGTGGAAAGTATGTAAAAGGAACAAAGTCTACTAATGCTACTAATGAATCTTGTGCAGAAAGTAAACTTTAGTTTAAAAGGTCATTTTCAAAGTCAAATTTAAATAAATTCCAAATGGTGATCAGATAACTCCTGAAAGAGCTAACTCCTGAAAGAGCTAGCGTATGAAATTTAAAGTACTAAATATTAAGAAAGGCAACTGGCTCTTTAGGGGACGTTTAATTTGTGTTCTGAAATTGTAGTTTGAATCATAGCAAATATACAGAATAGTTTCCTGTTACTATGAAACCATGATACAGGCTGAAGTGTTGACTGCCACAACTGCAGACAGTAATAGTTCATACTGTACACTGTTCAGTTTGTATGCAGTTTAGATCTGGGACACAGAGGGTCACACAGAAGAAAATGGAAAGTCAGTGACTGTGACTGATTGTGCACCAAACATTAAATATGACATATGCAAGTTTGTTTACTTGTTCAATTATTTTCTCCCCCCTAAAACGTGTGTAAAAATGCCGCATTGTTTATCCTATGTGAAAGTAAACACCCACATATTGAAGCAGTGAGTCATCACTTTAATCTAATAGTAGGGGTTTAATTTGAAATCCAAAGTGCTGGAATAAAGAGCCAAAACGATGAAATGTGTCCCTGTTCCATACTCTCTGACTGCACCTTACAGCATGATGATAAAAGGAATATACGATGACCCTTGTAGCTGCACAGCAAAGCTAAGCCTGCACACAAATACAAACAGTATTATACAGTCGCCCCCACCATATCTTTCTTTGGGGAAATTTGCATTTATAGTGTAGGATGTGGGGTGAAGCCCACACTTAATGCACAGCTATAGACCAATCCAGCATGCAAACTATAAATGATGGCAGCAGCAGATTAATGACAACAATCAGGATAAACTAATTAGCAACACCACAGTAAAGCAACCAACGGATGCTACTTACTCTGTCTCCCTCTCTGTTTTCCTCTATTGGTAAGGAGAGAGGGTGAGAGGCTGCCACCTTAAATGTCTCACAGCCTGTGAACAAAAGCTTCCCTGTAGTCCGGTAAAACAGCAGGGGATACTTCAGTATGCCAGACTGCAGAAGAGTGAAAAGGCTGTGGCTGGGATGCCAATTATGAAAATGGAAAGCGCAAGTTTAGATGGTAATACTAATACGCATAGGATATATTGAAACTTAGAGTTGGGAAATAACATTAGTTATATTGGTAATAGTAAACAAACGTCTTTGCTGTCTTTCACTGTTGAGCCTTTTTTTTTTCTTTTTTGTTTGTCACAAATAATCTTTTTTTTTAGAGACAACATGAAAAGAAGGCATCCTTCATTAACAAGGGCGAACAGTCCGCTTCTCACTAGAAAAAGGACTGAATGACATGGCTGAAAATTGTCAGTTAACATCAGAACAAACAGTTAGGACAGACCCCTGTCCAAACACCCTTGACAGCCAACAGTGACAGTTTGACCACCAGTGACACCAGTAGTGTAGTGCAGAGTATACGCAGGTACACCAAGTGTACCCACTTATTTTTCAGTCTGGATTGAGTATACCAACTTTTAGATCCCATCTGATCCTATCTATTTCAAATCAGCTATTCCAAGAGACTGTTTAAAAAAGAAACTACTCAGCTACTTTTTAGGGTTTATTTCATGTGTGGATAGAC
>JAPQLA010000019.1:5121828-5134504 GCA_029822935.1 Naso vlamingii
TAAGAAATAATATCAATATTTCAAATTTTGTACAGCTTACTGTAATTAAAGTAATGTGCTTTTTAAAATAGAGACAAATAGTTGGAATAATTTATGTATTTTAACAGCTAAGTGTAGTTATTTAAAATATGACAAAAGGGACATTTTTTGAATAATCTTTTAGGTCTAGATGGAAACAAAAGTTAAAAATCAGCTATGAATAAAAAGAGAGGTATAACTGTAGACATTTAGACACATACACATTTAGATGTATACTGGGTAAAATGGGTGGCGAACCTTCCGCCGAACAGTTGTGGTAGGATGGGCTGTGCAGGGGTAAGTTTTGACAAAGTGGAAAACCAGAGGGCAACAGCAGCATTTGCCTCCACAATGTAACCCAAAGGTCAGTAGAGTATTTACTGGAAATACACTTCTCAGTTCTTGTTATGATCTTTCACTGGTTGGAAGTTTTATATGTTTTAGTTTCTGTATTGATGGATTTTTCTTTGGTGACAGCACTCTTTTTTGTACATTGGACATAATCTTACACAAAATCAGAAAGCACAGCCAGATACACTAGGAACTGAGTAGTATGAGTGATGCTAAAATTATCACAGTCAATATTAAGGGTATCAACAGTGCAATTAAGAGACGTAAGGTTTTGTGAGAGTTAAAGAAAGACAACAATGGAATAGTTATGCTACAGATCTTTTATTCCTCCTGTAGCTCTAAGAGTAGGGATGTAGCAATATTAATTCGTAAAAAGCTTGACTTCAACAGTGCAATTAAGAGATGTAAGGTTTTGTAAGAGTTAAAGAAAGACAACAGTGGAATAGCTATGCTACAGATCTTTTATTCCTCCTGTAGCTCTAAGAGTAGGGATATAGCAATATTAATTCGTAAAAAGCTTGACTTTACCATTGATAAAACTCTATTAGATAAATATGGAAGATTTATTTGAATTGCAGGTTATCTTTTTGGGCACTTGTGCCAGCAGCCAGACCAACAGTTTCCCTGCCTCTTGTATCACTGAAGCTAAGCAGGTGTGGGCTTGGTTAGTACTTGGATGGGAGACCTCCTGGGAAAACTAAGATGCTGCTGGAAGTGGTCTTGGTCCTGGTCAGCAGGTGGCGATCTTCCCTCTGACCAAAAATCTATCCCATTGCCCTAGTGCAGTGATAGGGACACTGTGCTGCAAGAGATGCCATCCTTTGGATGAGACGTCAAAACCGAGGTCCTGACTCACTGTGGTCATAAAAGATCCCATGGCACTTGTTGCAAAGAGTAGGGGGTTCCTCGGCGTCCTGGCTAAATTCCCAACCTGGCTCATTTAATCTGGCCCCCTAATCATCCCCCTCATGTAATTGGCTTGTTTGCTCATCTCACTCTCCACCTCAAGCTCGTATGTGGTGAGTGTTCTGGCGCAAAATGGCTGCTGTGCATCACCTGGGTGAGTGCTACATACTGGTGGTGGTTAGTGAGATCCCCCCTTCACTGTAAAGTGTTTTGAGTATCTAGAAGAGTGCTATATAAATGCAATCAATTATTAATTACACATCAATAGGATGAATTTATGCTCCAAATGTATTTGATAGAGCATTTTATTCTAGACTCTTGGCTGATATTTCATCCATATCCACTAATTATATAATTTTAGGGGGTGACTTAAACTGCGGCCTTGAAGTGGTTATGGATTATAATCCCTCCAAGCAACTTGCACTATCAAAAATGTTCAAAACACAGAAGAAACTGTGCTCTGAACTAGGATTGTTGGAAGCATGGAGGACATTAAACCTCAAAGAAAGAGATTATATATTCTTTTCACATCTAAATAAAAGTTATTCAAGAACTGAGTATTTGTTTGGGTCAAAACCTATCTGTAATCATACCCACATATGCAGGATTAATCCATGTGTCTTTTCCAATCATACTTCAGTTAGTTTAGAATTACATTACCCATTTCATTAGATGCCGGAAAGGCATTTGATAGGATGAAATGGGAGTACTTATTCGATGCTTTGAATAGATTTTATTTAGGAGGCAAATTTATTAATTGGGTGAGAATATTATATAAATCACCAATGGCCAAGGTTCTTGTTAACATATGCTTTTCAGACTCATTCTTTTTACAGAGAGGCATCTGATAAGCCTGCCCTCTGTCACCCATTCTTTTTGCACAAGCTCTTGAGCCGTTGACAGAAACTACGCAAAAGCGTAATGAAATTAGTGGGGTTGAACTGGTGGATGTGGAACACAGAATTGCACTTTATGCAGATGATATTTTGCTTTTTGTCAAAAACCCTTAATCTTCAAATCTCATAATCCCTTTCCATTATAGATGAATTCTCTAAAATTTTCAGCTACAAAATAAATTTTGAGAAATCTGAATCTCTCCCTCTGGGGACCTTTAATCAGTCTGCCAATTTCCCATTTAAGTGGTCACCATCTGGATTTACCTATCCTTGTAATCAGAATATCAGCAAATCTAATTCGTATCTACAACTTTTTTTTTTTATAAACATTATTGCAGAAATCAAAATCTAAATGTTTTCAAATCACTGGCTTGATTTACCCCTAAAGTTTAATAAAAATGAAGATTTTACCAAAGCGTCTCCACCCAATGCGAATGTTACCTCTCCGTATTACCAAAACCACAATTTAGGATATTGAAAAGTATTTTTCTAAGTATTTATGGCACAGTAGGAAATCAAGAGTGAAAATGAACACTCTACAACTTCCAATGAACAGAGGGGGAAATACTCCACCAAGCCTTCCTTATTATAGTTGCTTGCCATGCTCAAACAGTTTACAACTGAATCCATCACTTTTTAGAAGCAAAAAAAAACCCCCATATTGACTCTTGGTGATGGCATCTACATTCCCTACTAAGCTACCTATCAGGTAATGTGCAACTCTCTACATCTTTCCTAAAAAATGTTATCGTATTCAACACATTGGAAACATCATATGATACATCTCAGTGTCCTGGTGGGGAAATGTTGAAGCCTTATCACTTCTTTCTCTGTGAGAGGCCTTCTTGAAAAATGATAACAGCACTCGTGTGAAGAATCCCAAGTGGTTATGCCCTCAAAAAGTGATACACATAAAAAGAGCAAAAAATTGAGAGTTTTTTTTTTTTTTACTAAAAATTAAACCTTGTGTTATGGCCCCTGGGGTCCTCTTGGGGGTGCTATACTATACTGACCTCTGCTTTTTCAACAGGCACCTGATTGAGGAATCAGGAACACCTGTGGCACCCAGGAGTTCCTGTCTTTATATAGTCTGCCTGTAGTTTAACCACGCCTTTTGCTTGCTGCTCCCTCTGCTCTCTGCTTCCAGCTTCCCTCACAGGTATCCCAGGTTCTTCAGCCCTTGGTTCGGTTATGTTGCTTTAGCCTTATGTTCTGTTCTGCACCTTTCAACACTCACACAAACATGCTTTCACTCATGCACACCTACAATACTGATTTTACTGATGAGGCTTAGTACTTAACAATTTTACAATAGACCTAGATTTCACGATGCAAAGTTGAATTTGAATGTGTATAACAAGAAAAGTTGACATGATCTAATAGATAACATACAAATTGCCAGCCGAAAGGATAAATGATGTGAAATGCTAAATTCTTTTTAGCCAAGAAATTCTAAGGAAAAGCCCCAAACTAATTTTTAATTTTTTATTATTGTGTATGTAGTCAAAATCTGATAGCCCAGTCTTCAGAGTCATTCTTCTGTTGCCATTTATCGTGGAATTTTCAATATCCCATGTTAGGGCAGGATAACCTGTGAGTATCATTGTGTGCCCAGCTTGCTATCTCTTCGGCCCCATTACTATGGCAACCGAGTCAGTGCCGTAGATACACCCTTATCGGGCAGGTTTCCTCCGACAGGCTGTCTCCATTCTATCACACTATTCTCTAGCTAGAGATTAGCAGGAGGGTATAAATGTTGTGCCTTGGGTAGACGTGACAGAGCTGACCTTACATCGCACTCTACCCTGTGTATTGTGATGTCACTTCTCCTTGATCAAGTTTCTTTATAAAGTTTCCTTCAACTTAAGTCATCAGAGTCTCCGAGTCTAGTTTCTGCCTGGAAGTTGAGTTTGTCAAAAATTACACGACACCATTGTTGAACAAAAACTAGATCCTTCATCAAAATTTTTGTTTTTGGTATGGAGATTGTAAACCATCTTACTTTTTTGTGGACATAAGCACTAAATGTCCATTATTTTCACGGCAGTCAGCATGACTGCAATCTACCCCATTCTTCTCCATGTGTCTCCAGCGTAGTTAATAAATGTGGTGCATCATTCAGAAATAAAAAGTGGTGCAGGCATGAAATACATTAGTGTTGATTGTCATTCTGCGGAGTGACTCAAAACCGTTTAACGCATACGGACGAGATGACCATCCCGCTTATACCACGGTCAACAATTTAAAATGAAAGCACTCACAAAGTTTCGGTGAAAGTTCTGCACTCAAATCATATTTTCATGTAATTTGCAGTCAATCTATAAAGTTTTAAACAAACAATAATTCTGTTTCCCTGGCAACACCTGAGGGTTTGACTAATACCTGGAACAATCATTACAATCCCATACAGTCCTTATGTAACGAAAACATAGTTCACTACTCCAGTAAATAGGACGGACCATAAGTATGACTTAACAACGAGAGATTAACCAGTCCACTCAGCTCACTGAACTGGCTGCTAGCCAGAGAGCTAATGTTATGCAAGCAAGGTTCAAAGTCAGCGGCATTGCATAGACAAACAGTAGGTTAAATACAACTTGTTAGCTATGTTACAGAGCAAGTCTACCTTGCTTACCAATCATATCGTTGTCCCCAAATCAATAAAAATGTTCAGGAACAAAATGACAGGCGATTGTCTCCATCAGGAGTAGAGGGTTGAACAGTGACCAGGACTGAGATGATTGACTGATATCAGTAAGTTCTAATGGACAGTCTAACAGGGCTGTAGAGGTAAATAAACACACATAGACTCAGTTGCCAACCTTTTTAAAATCAAACACAGAGGTTACTCACCTATTAATGACTCAACTATCACTTCAGATTGGACAGTTCAGCCAGCGGACACTTTGTTTACCAACTTTATTTTACCTCTCAACGAAGAGAAGGAGGCTACTTCTTGCAACTTGTGTGTTACAAGCGCCTCCCTGTGGTGCTCAGATGATACTGCACTGACTACACCCAGTGACAAGGTATTCTGAAAAGTAGGCTTGATAAACTCCTCAAAGGAAACAGTTCAACTTTTAGCCTTTCAAATCCAAATTTTGAGAATGATGTGGCTCAAGTTTCATCAGGAAGATTTTTGTTTTATGTGCCCGGAACACAATTGTGCACGGAGGATACATACTAACATATACTGTACATACTAAGGAGTAAGTTCACATGTTGCTATGGTTACAAGTTGAGTTGCGGATGATTTTTGATGGTGATTAAACTTGTGTCAACCTACCTGTGCTTTAAACGGTTTTATTGCACAGCTGTCAGCCAATCAGAAAAGAGTATTTACACAGACCATGGCATAATGCCTAATGAGAACTACTGGTTTTGCTTTCTTTACTTTTCCAGCTTGCACCTTTGATGACTTGACTTTGTACAAGTGTAACGTAAAAATTTGATAACTGACAGGGACATTTTAGTGAGTAAGAGACATCTTGTGTTAAGCAGTTAAACTTTCTGAGTTTAAGATATTGTTTGTGTATTTATTGTTTGTATTTTTCTAAGTGAAAAAGAGTAGATGTAATCTCCTGATGTTTTAACTAAAACATGGAGAAAAAAAATTTTTTGACAAAAATTATCATTCAAAACAGAATATTTTACAGAGGACTTTTGAATAAAAATATGAACAAAATATCCATCTTTTGAGTGAACCACTAAAATGATTAACCAGTTTTATAAGCTCCTCATTTTCAGCTGCTTGAGAGTGTTTTTAAGATTGTCTGGCAGCATCAGTTTAATTCAAAAACTGTGTAACCTCTCATTTAATAAAAAAAACTCGATGACAGTATCTGCTTGGTCAGTGACATTTTCACTGCAAATAAAAAACAACAAGAAAACAGCAACAACGTTTTCTTTACAAATCAAAGACAACAACAACAACAAGGTGACGCCACTTTAGAAATTTGGCACTTAGATGATAGATGTTCAATCACTTGAACATATGAAAGTTGCAAACTTTAGCTTTAAGTCTTAACAAGATATAACTTGTGAATGCAATAAATGTGCAACACATTACAACAGGATTAAGTGCACATTTCTATAGCTTGGATGTGACATATGTAATATTATCTTTAACTTCTGCTCTGAGATACTGTAACTCATATAAATGTACCATGGCATGTGATCACTACGGTGGGGCTATATAATACATCATGGCTTGAGTTATTGTTTGATAAAATATCGAGTAAATCCTCTGTTTAAATAATTAATTTGCAAAGTGCAAATACAAGGATGAAAGATTGCAATTGAGTCTTGCATAAATGTTAATAAATTAGTTGGTACAGCAGGCAGAACTCTAGCAAGCAAGTCCTCGCTCAAGATGTTTTTCTATTATCTTGGACTTGTGCTTTCATGGGTATTTTGACTAACATGTCTCAATCTCAGCCATCCTTGACCTTTTTTGCTGGGGTCAGACTACAACATATTTTTGTCTGTTAAAATGTTCACCTTGTCAGATTAGGCAATAATAGAGTCATAAATTCTTACTGTGTTGTGGCTGAGAAACATGAAAGACTACATGTTACTTCCTGATCAGTCTTCGTTTGCATTTCACGATGTGTGTGATGTCACCGGAAAGTAAGTGCTCTCTACTGACTACCACTACTGACAAGCTGTCTAGGGAGATGAACAAAAAACCAAACATGTTAGTCATTCTGTTGTGAGGCATCCTAGATGTGGTGTTGGTTGTTGTTCATTACAACATACTACGTGAGATAAAATGATAGATTCCCACACCGATGCTCATTGATCATCTCCAAGCCCCCCTTTCGCCCTACATCTTCCTGGTTGGGCTATCAATGGGCTGATTTCATGTAGTCTGACCCCAGCACTGCAGTCTTTTTTTGACTGTGTCTCCACTGTGTCCGCAGCTTTGTGCTTGTAATATTGTGCAAGACAAGTTTGTATCATATAATTACAATTCTCTCAAAGTTATGATTGCAATACAAGACAGAACTACAACATTTATAGTTTAATCCTACATGTCAAACTTTTATTAATGCAAACAACTGGACTGCTTGATCAAAGTTGACTAACTGCAAAGTCTAAGTCTCACAACAGTAACACAACATCAGACATTTGTTTTTGTCTCTGGCCTGACATTGTCTTGAGCCCTTTGGACTTCGGGTGTTAACTTGAAACAGCTCTACTTGGACTTGTCTGGGACCTGACTGAATCAGCCTTGACAGCCTCAACAGAAAGTATCACACAGGATCCCATCAGATCATCAAATACTTTGCAAAGTAATAGTGGTACTGAGGTACCAATATCATCAACAAGATTTTGCTTCCAAAATAAAAGTGTGTGGGAAAGCATAAACTGGTAGGAGCACACCACATATGGCCAGAAATTCCATTTTGAGGACATTTATTTTTATAACAGGCATGCGTCAGAGCTTCATATCACCCACATCCACCACTGTAATTTGAACAAACCAGAAACATATGGTGTTCTTAGTCAGCCTTCTAATTATAAGATGTTAATATTTCCCCTCATTGAATACAAAGACACAACACTCTCTTGTAATGTAACTATGTGTTTTTACTGATGATAGCTGGAGATGCTCACAGAGAGAGCACTGAATGACAAAAATACTTTTGCTGTGCTTTCTCTGTTTAAGTGCAAACAGTTTTGTCAAGGATTGCTATGAAATTTCGTACAAACATTTGTGATGCAGAAAGATGAATCCAACTGATTTTGATGATCCCCTGATTTTTCCATTAGATTGACTAATTTGACTTATTGTTGAAAGATACATCTTGCGGATGTGCTGGGACACATCATCAGTGATGTAACCTGGGGTCATTGGGTGTTTCGGGTCTTTCAAACATCAGACACCCTCGCCTAGGTGACCCGACCGGGGTTGATCAGACCCCAGCCTGTGTCCCAGCAGCGTTTACCCATGGATCTGCCCTCTTTATCCATAGCCACCTTGTTGCTTTTTCTGCGGCTTCAGTTGCGGATCTAATAGCCTTCTTCTTTGCCTCCCCGGTGAGGCCCAGCAGCATGTATGCTTTGCAGAGTGACCGCCCGTAAATCCTCGGCAGCCCACCTCCAGAGGTTTACAGTGCGTCCTCCAGCCTTGCCTCTTACAATCATCCACCAGCTCCTGGTACTTGGCACGCTTCCTCTTGTTGGCCTCGTCCATGTGCTCTTCCCAGGGCACTGTGAGTTCCAGAATGATCAGCTGCTTGGTGGAATCAGACACGATGATCATGTCTGGTCAGAGCCGTGTTGGTGTTATCCTGGCTGGGAACTTCAGCTGTTTGCCAAGGTCCACTTCCAGTCTCCAGTCAGTGGCGGAGGTGAGGAGGCCTGACTTTGCCCGTAGTTGTATGTTGGGCTTCTCTCTGGCTCTGTGGAACATGATGGTCTTTGGCTTGTGGTGGCCCTTGATGGTATTGATGGCCGTGGCGATGCTATCAGCAACTGCCCTAAGCACCTGGTAATGGTGCCAGCGATAGCGCCTGTCTGCAAACGCTTTTGGGCAGCTGCTGAGGAGGTGTTCCAGGGAACCCCTTCCTGAACATTGAGGACAGGATGGTGTGTCGGTTTTGCCCCAGATGTGGAGGTTAGCTGGACTTGGAAGGACATCATACACAGCCTGGACTAGGAACCTGATTCGATGAAAGTCTACTTTCCAGATGTTGGACCAGGTGATCTTGCGTTGCAGAACATTCTCCCATCTAGTCCATGCTCCTTGTTGCCCCATTCCCACCATCCTGCTGGCTCATACTTCCTCCACTCCTGCCCGCACTTCCTCCTGAACGAGATGTTGCCGCTCTTTGCCTCTAGCCTTGTCAACCCTCGTTGCTGGGTGGTAGCCAATGCCTGTACGCCCTGTCGCTATGAGCCCCAGCAGAGCCTTCTGCCTCAGCCTTGACTCAGCCACCTCCAGAGCTTTGTCTGCCCTCCATTTCTCGCCTGTTCGCACCTGGATACCAGCCGATGCCACCTTTGGATCTCTGGATTCCCTGTACTGCAATGCTTCCCGTGTTCTGGACACCATGAACTCTTCGGCAAGGCCGCTGATCGGGAGCTGCAGGATGTTGCTGGTGCCATACAGGGCGGAGCTGCTCAGACTGCGTGGGAGACCGAGCCATCTGCGCAGGTAGCTGCTGATCTTTCTCTCCATGGCCTCGACTGTTGTGATGGGTACTGTGTACACCAGCAGAGGCCACAGGATCCGGGGCAAGATGGAGTGCTGGTAAATCCAGGCCTTGAACCTCCCTGGCTGGCCTGATTTGTCAACCCGACTCCTCAAGCTCAGTCCTCAAGCTCATGGTTGGTTTATTATTATTATTACTATTACAATCATTTCTACAACAGTTGAAACGATTCCATGAAATTAGGTACAGACATTCATGGTACCCAGAGGAGAAGCCTTCTGATTGTGGTCATCATTTGACTTTTCCTCCCCTGAGTTTTACATTTGTGTATTTAACACTTATTTAATGGGTTGCTGTGATATTATGTAAAGAAATTCTTGTCCCCTCAGGATGAATTTTAAAAACTTGACTTTTCCGCTAGTGCCATCATTTCAAAAAATTAAAATTTTTACAATTACTAATTTAGTTTATGATCAAATACTTGACATTTCCATCAGACTTGGCTATACTTCGGGTTCAAATTTAGTTAGCAAATATTACTACACTAACACATTAAACTAATCTTGCAACAGTGGTACAAATTATACCAAATAAATATCAACATGTCAGCACTGACGTATATGGGGACATATACACTGACATTAGTATTTACCTATGGACAACCATCTAAAAAAATGGTTCATTTCAAGCACAACTACAGTTGAATTTAAGAGCTTCCCTGCATCACACAGCTGTGGCCTTAAAGCTATTTTAAGGCCACAGGTTTCAGACGGTCTTAATGATGTCCACAAACTGAAATGTGTTGGTCTGAATGTTAAGTTGTTCTTTAAAGGAAAAGTTAGTTTTATTTCACGAAGTCTTATCATAGGGTTCATTTAGATCACATACAATGGTAAATAGCAATATTATGACGAATGGTGTATTCCTTAGACCTGAAGCTAGTTGCTGACATTACTGAAAGCAGAGGTGCATGGGCACTCATCAAATCTGTCAAAAATTACAGTAAATGGTCGCTTTCAAAGAGAAGAAAATGTTTAGTGGTGTCTTTTCATGTACCAATACTAAAACACAAGGTTAAACAGCAGCTGATAACCATGAAATGGCTTTTTCAGCTCCTTCAGGACACAAACAAACAGCTGTTTCCGGGTCATATGTTGTTGTTTAACTTTGTGTTTTAGTTACGGAACATCAGAGGACATAATTGAACATTCTGTGAGCTTCTTGTCTTTTAAAATGAGTGTTAATTGGGTTTTGTGACTGATTCCATAAGTGCACATGCACCTCCGATGTTTTTTGTCAGCAGTGACATTGGCAATGAGTTCCAGTTCTGAGAACTGCACCATTCCATTTGTTAACAAAAATAAACTTTTCCTTTAAAGAACAACTTCATGGTCAGACCAACACAATTCAGCTTGTGGACATCATTGGAGCTGTCTAAAACCTGTATCCATAAACTATCAAGATACTAGTTTTAATATGGTCACGAACAACTCACAGCAACATCTTGTAAGGATAAATATAAGCATTCAGCAAGGTCAGGATTTGGAAACAGGGAAGGCATTTGAATTCAGGCAGATAGTGAACTTCACATACCAACAAAGCTGTGATAATTCAAGGCTAAATTGCTTTAAATAAACCTAAAGTGAGAAAATGTGTTCTGGACTGACATGCTGAGGAAGTTACACAGTTACACATCGTGCAGACATTGTGACCTTTTCTTTGTTACTTTGTCTCCCTGATGATGGCTCAACTGTCAATACTGCTTCTTGGTCATATGACAATATTGTTGTCAGGGTGACTGTCACACCGCACAAAAGGGGAGAACATAGAGGATACCAGAGACATTTCTGACACTATCGATTAATGCGTTGATGGAGACTGGCCGACTGACTAGACCACATGTCACCATCTCCAGGCCTGAGCAGAGTCTCACAGAAGCCAGAGTCTATCACACACTACACGCTCTGCTCAACAGGGGGAAAGATAACTTTTCTCTGACAGATGAGGTTGATGTGAGTTTAAAATACATACAGTACATGCCTGCTACATTGGCTACTGGTACTGCACATTTCTTTCAAACAGTCAGAAGTCTCCTATGCTTACATCTTCACCTGCTGGGAGCATATGTGATGCAAGCATCCATCAATTCATTATATGTAATTGCTTATTCTTGGCAGAGCGACGTTGGGGCAACCCAGCTTACACTAGACGAGGGGTGATGAAGACCTTGGATATGTTTCAGTTCATCACTGGGCTGAAATGTAGAGATTACATCCATTCACTCCCACATTGGCAAAGCCCTATTTTGACTATCTATGGCGCATAGTCTAAAGTGCACGGCACAAGTTCAAAGGGGATGCGCCCAAGTTCACTTTGGTATTTAAACTGAGCATAATAAAGTAAAGGCACAAGGTACAAAAATGCTTGATTTAGTTCCTTAATCATAGGTGTTTTTTGGGTGTAACAAGGTGTGTCGTCAATCATGTCCTTTAAAAGCCAGTTGTGCTTGAACGAGGACGCATTGCTATTTAGATGGTGGAGACAAGACAGAAGTGAGCGCTTTTTCACACAGGGGTGCACAAGGTGAAACCGCATGAGAACATCAGTCATTTAACAAAGCTCCCTGAGGTGAGGCAGGCGTAGGAGGAGAGTGTTCTTGTCGTCTGGCATCATCAGAACATGATGTCTGGAGACAAGGAAAGCAAAAGCTTCACTGCATACAGTAATGCACTGATGGGCTATTGTGAGGAATCTTGCTGTGCATCCACTGTGTCACAGGCAGAACGTACGCGCCTTGTGACCGCACCTGTGTACACGCATTGAAATACTGTGCCCTGTTAATAGCAGCACAACACTGCGCCAGACTTCAGACCTGGTTTTTGTTGGTCTATAGTGCACAGTTTGCTACAAGATAGCTATGCACCAGCAATATGCCTGACCACACCTCAAGATCAACACTGCCATCGGCGCGGAGATGAGTGCAAAGTACATTTGTTATTCAGATGACCTGGGCACCGGGGATTAAAATGACAACTGCGCTGGGTAGAACACAGCAATGACACTTGCACTGTGCTGTGTGCCTTTAGTACATCATGTGTTGCCTCTAATACAAATATACAAATATTAAATTACTCTTGCTGTTTCTGTGGGTCTGTTTGTGGCATATTTTTAGGTTTCTTCAATCTGAATCACCAAACAGAGAGTCCAAGACAGTTTGAGCAAGTGAACAGCATCATTGGGCTGCACCAACCACTCATAAATCCATCGTTGTGTTGTAGTGTAAACTTTCTCCTGAGTTCTCAGCAAATATGGTACAATATAGTTTTATAGTATACTAAATCAAAT
>JAPQLA010000019.1:5142984-5154897 GCA_029822935.1 Naso vlamingii
AAAGTTACTTAGTGCTGTTTTAAAGTGTATGTATATATTTATTTTGGTAGGAGGTACCGGCCAGGGTTTGCAAAGTGCGTGTACCACAAGTTGTTACTGAGCTGGTAACAGATTAACAGCAGTCTCAGCAAGTCAGTGGTCAACGGCAGCTTAGAGACTTTGCTGAGACTTACTGTGAGTATCCTGACAAACTAAATAAGAAATGATTGTTCCCAAGCCATGACTGATGACTTCACACTCTCACTTCCAGAGGGAAAAAAAAGAGGAGGAAAAAAAAAAAGAAATTCAGTTTGCATCACAATAAGTGAAAAAGGTACCACCCTGGATGATAAAAAAAATGGCTGTTCTGATCCCAGTTCCTACTGTTTCAGGTTGATAAGGAGACAGGCGGTATAGAAAAATACCACATGATTACATGCATTCATCATAGTGTCTCAACAGTGCAAGCTGGTGGTTGTGATTTGACAGAGGCGAGTGTGTTCATGGGACTGACTGATAAACTGGCTGCAAAGACTGAGTGCTACATATCTGAAATCAGAGCAAATAAAGTTCTTGGCAACGTCTGTGAAAAACAGCTCATCTTTGACACAAGGTGGTTTATGCTGAAATGATTACTCAATCAGCAATTCTCTTAATTATTTTTTTCTGCAGGCATTTATAATTAAGGATCTATTGTATCTTTGTCTCATACACTTGTAGACTGAGCATCTTGTGATTAAGAGCTGTTCATCACACATTATCAGCAAGTCTAACATCTCGCCTGACACTAAATACCTGTTTAAAAAAAAAAAAATAGAATGCTAAAATAGGCTATTTCTATGATTATGTAATCTTACATAGGTACTGATTGAAAGGAACATTTAGTAGGATTAAAATCTTTGAGCATCAATGCTGTGGCCTTCCGGACAACATTTTACTGCAAAGAACGAAAAAAGGGGGCACAATCTCCTTTATTATGCGAGTCCAAGTCAATATTTCACTAAATTTTATCCAAATTGAACTTGGAAAATAGTTGAAACAGTCCAGTCAGATCTGTATGTGCTCGTGTTTTAGCTCCAACTATTCAAAAGATGTTCTAATTTGCCTGATACGCAGTCAGTGACCTTGTGGGTTTGCAGGGATGCAGCATCAATAAGAACCTATCGCCCACAGTTCCTTTAAGTGAACATTTGTACCCGCCGACCTTGAAAACCTTTTAAATCTGCTGTACAGCAACCCAAGAAAATATTGTTGCAAAACATTTCTCTTGAGGAAAAACTTGCTTCAAGGATGTTGGTTTTATTTGTTGGTAAGGAGGTCGAAAATATTCTACATGTTTTCGCTGCATTTCTGCAGTGCTACTACCTACAACTCTGTATTTTAGTTTTTAGTGTTTTTTTTTTTTTAATTTACTTCATGAAATTTCAATGGTGTATTTAAAAAAATGAATTCTGAAAGCTGCATTTGACTCTTTTGCCCCTTAAGAGCAGAAAAAGCTTTAGAATTAACAACAACCAGCAATGATTAACTCAAAAATCTGGACAAGGACTCAAGGGGGAGATTTATCCGTTTTTTCTAAAAATTGATTGTTTCAATAAATGCTCTATATGGTTAACTTCCCCACCTCCAACAAAGAGCAGCACACAGCTGCCTTACTGCGTGTTTTTTTCCACCAAGAACTGTCCACACACAGCCATAAATTCCTAAAGAATACAGGGTAACACCTGCTACACACAAACTAAGTTACACAAATGCATTTTTCATTGCTGGACCCCCGGAGTAAGAGTCCCAAAAGTAAGAGTACAAGTAAACCCATTGTGGAAATTAATCTGACACACTCAGTTGATCAGGGATTAAGATGCTGCCTTAAGAAATTACAGAGTAAAAGTTTAAGTTTAGGGTTGCAATGCATGTGGTGAGTGTTTAAGACAAAGAAGAATATTCTGTCAACTTCATCCCACAGTGGGTCAGTCTCTGCTAGTTTGTGAAGGGGACAGCTTAACTGTGCAAAACAGATTAATGATTCTGAGAGAGTTTATGTTGTTGAATGTGTGTGGTAGAATCAATTCAAAATTTGCCACTGAAATGAAATGGGGGAAAGGTTGCACATTTCAGCATATGCTTACCAATCTTAAAATGAGAATTAACTGCTAATTGTAAAGACTATGCTCAATCTAGTATCCATTTATTGTGGGCATTTCTTCTGATTAAAAAAGTTATTTATCCTGGTCACTTACCTGCTGCCAAACTTTTTAAGTCTCATTAAAAAAAAAACTGTTGTCGCAGGTATTGTATTTGCTACCACGTGTTGTAGTGAATACCTTGTAACTCAGCTCAATCTAACAAAATGTCACCACAAACTATTCAAAACTACATTACTGAAACAAAACAAAGCAGTAAGTATAAGACACAATGGTGGACTCACTAATGCAGACGGAGATGAAGCCCAAGGTTCAGGGTCTTTAATGCGAACACGGTCAGTACACAAAAGGGCAGTCAGCACAGGCAGAGGTAACCGAATCAACAGGCAAAAACTCACTGGTCTGAATACAAAAAAATGGTCAATCACACGAGGATAACACACTAGGAAGAACGCCGGAGAGCTCACATAAGACATTCTAGTGCCGAACAAAGGGAAGACACTGACTGATATACACTCTGACAGGGGAGCTATCGAGACACAGGTGAAAGCAATCACACAATCAGGGCAGCAGGAAACTTGACAGGACATGGGGAGACAAACAACAGACTTCCAAAATAAAACAGGAAACAGAACACCACATTCAAACCCTGACAGTAAGCTGATATGATGAAGTCGCTGAAGGTAGCCTATTAATTGCAAATCTATGAAAATGAAAATCTTGGAAAACATCAAAATTAAATAAATAAAATCTTCTGTCTGTTACTCATCAGAATTAAAGGTTTCTATATGAAACATTTTAGCACCAAATACAGTAATATTCTAAATAGAGATCAATAAGTACTAAATGTATAGGGTTAATGTCTAGTTTAAGTCATGCAACTGAGGTGCAAGAGTACAGCAGCATAGTGAATACTGACTGTAAGACATGAAGTTGTTACCATAGCAAATTTGAACTCAGGCCACTTGGGTAAAAACCAGGGATTCTAACGGCAAGGAACATGTCTGTCATTGAAGTTAAAATGTACATATAACACCTCAAATGGTAATAAAGCTCAACACAGCAGATTATGTTTGCACTACACAACAACTTAAGTGAGCACCATGAGGAAGTGTCTGTCCTCGTCTGAGAGCTTAAAGTGATTTTGCATGAGATTCAGTATATGGTGTGAAGTCTAGTTTTCAGTGTATTCAACAAATATTAAAATTGACTGACTAAAGTTATATGCCTCTGTGACAAAGGGGATTTGTTTGAATTTTTTTCCCTCCCGATTCACTTAAATTGTGCTTAAAAATATAAGCCTACTCAATATCAGATGTTTATTATACTTTTTCTCCCTTGGAATGGTCCTTTTTTTTCCTCAAAAAGTGTTTGTATAAGTTAGTATGCATCAATCTCAAAAGATTTCTGTATGAAAGACCAGATCTATCTTCATTTTAAAAGTACAATTACACAAAAAGTAAGCACGGAAATAACAAACAGAACTTGACCAACTTGACCCACAGGTTATTAAATGTATAAATGTCATGGTGTATTTGAAATTTTCAGTTCTAAGCGCATTATATTTTAGCTTGTAGCTTTTCAATTCACGTGAACTGAAAATTTCAAATACCTCCCCTTCATCACAGAGGCATGTAACCTTGGCGAGTCAATTATAATATTTGTTGAACACACTGAGAACTAGACTTTATGCCATATATTGAATCTTGTGACAAAATCACTTTAAGCAGGAGGCAACAAGCAATACCAACAAACACAAGGGAGCGCGCGCACACACACACACACACACACACACACATTATCTTAAGGTCATATCTTTTGCTAAAGATGTTATCAGTTTCATTGCATATCACAAATGCCACTGATGTTTTGAGCATTGCGTCAGCCTTTTTTGTTGTGTTGCTTTTGTCTGTGCAGATGTACTGAAACACTGAGGCGATAAAAGCAACACCTTTGTCCAGTCAAGGTGCCTTTGACTGATAAAGGATTCAGGGGAACACGTGGCTACCCTTGTTGTTACTCCATATAATCAGCAAGAAAACAAGAAGTAAAATATCTCAAGTGGTTCTGTCAGCCGTGTACTGTATACTGATAACGTTGTTGTGCTGTGGATCCTCTTTGTTTATTGTGATAAAAATTCATTTGAACATCATTCATACTTTTATAAATGGAAAATGCCTAGAAAATATTTTAAGTCACAGCTGCTGAGATATGAACCATTATGAATCAGCTTCACAGGGAGTTTAAGGCTTTGTTTACCTCCCATCAGTTGCACGATACAGAGCTGCAGTATTGTGTTATGCATGCTGTTTTCTTTCATACACAGCTTCTGTTTGATTCTCATGTGGTTCATTTATTTTAAAATTTTCATGCAATTATGTTTAGAACTTGTAATGAGAGTGCTTTGAGACACCTATAGAGATGGACGTACAGACAGACAGTGGGAGGAGTTTAACAAAACATCATTTATTTGCTTTGACATCACATTTTGGGTTCACAGGTGAGGATGACAGGAATGATTAACTGCCTTTCTTTAGCAGGTTCTGTTGTTATTGTCTCATTAGCCTTTGAACCTCTCTTGACAACACAATGGAAAAAAAATAGTCGTAGTGTTAACAGGATCCGATGCTACTTTTGTTATGAGAGGTCACCTCTAATCTCTGTCCACCTTCCAAACAAAGGCTGACATCATTCCTGCTTGCAACACACTTTTTTGTCAAAAAGAAAAATGCTGCTTTGCTTTTTAAACACAGAAATGCCATTTAAAGTGTTAAGACCAGACAGAGTTGCCATGGCTCACTGGTCAGCACATTTCGACCTGAATTCCCACTTTTTTCAAAAATCCTACAGAACAACTAACTACGTCAAATCCTGAATATTTTCATTTACATTGAGGATTATGTTTCTCCTCATAGAGATGTCTCTGGCATCTCTTTATAATCTAAGGGCTGTTGTAATAGTACATTGTGATAGAGAGATCTCCAGCATGCATTTATGGAAGGCGACAAAAACATTAATAGGAAATAGCCTGGATTTATATAGTGCCTAAAGACAACATTGTGAGTTAAAGTTTTTTTTCAGTCGCAAACAGTAAACAGCCGGATCTGTCTGGCTCTCTGTGGGTTGAGGGGCGACACTCTTTTTCTTAAAATGATCTGAAGTTTTTTTTTTTTCTTTCTTTTGCCAGACTGACAAGCATTTTATCATAGCATTTCATCATGTGTTGAATCAAACTCTGTCTAAAAAGCTACATGTGTCAGACGTTTAGTATCAAATTAAAGAAGAGGTTGTATTTTTAGGGTGACCACATACTATGACAAATTTCTTTCTGTTTTTGAAAAGAACTTTTTGTTTAAATTGAATAGGAAAGTGGTCATTTAAGTGGGGATTCTAAGTTTACTGCAGAAATCTTGTAAAATTCTGCAGGGATCTGGAGGATTTAAGTAATATTTTGTTTAATATTGTGCGCATTTTTATGCACGTCTAACAAGTATCTTTATATTTGTACTATAGTTATTAAAAACATGTGGTACCAGAGAACCTTGGTTTTGACAGGTGATGAAGTTTTTAAAGTCAAATAGCTTCTTTTGCTCCAGTCACGCCTGCTGAGCATCTAAAGCACCTTTTGTTACATCATCATATTTCTCAGATCTGGGTCAAGCCAGGTTGTGTAAAATCACCAAGAAAAGGAGATTTGGATCTCCTGCAGCAGTGAGATTATGTCTTTACTCGCCTCAGCTTAACCAGTAAATTTAAACCCTCTTACTCCTCATGAAGGCAAGAAAATTTCACAGGATTTACAAAAAATTATAAAACCTTGACCTGGAATTGCCATCTTATCAGTTCTGAGACATTTTTTGTGCCATCGTGACCCTGAGAGCTGCCATGTGAGGAGCATGAAACTCTTGGTACACAGACAGGGCCCAGACAAAGGTAAAGAAAAGTACACATACTCAGGAGAGTGGTGGTCCATCCTGTAGAAAGGCTTCAGGTGTGCAGGCAGTTGGCTGGTGGTTTAGCAATTCACGTGGCTCGACCAAAGCCAGTTGACCCTTTGCTAAGTGTCTCCTTGAACCAGTCCTGCCAATCAAAGCGTAGCATCTGCCACCTCTGACCAGAGTCCGACAACTGTACGGCTATATGCACCATAGAAATTCATGCAATCTTTTCAAAGTTTCTCCATTTCCAGGCTGGTTCCATGGATTTCAAGCTAATCATGGTTAAACATATACCTGACAAGTCCAATGCTCCGTTGCACAGAAACATCTGAGAAGGCTTCATTAGAAACTGTTTGGAAAAGGACAGGAACTTTGTAAAAAATACTTCAGGTGAATGGATAAACTGTCTGTCACTGTCTCTCATGGACTGACTTTGACCAATCAGATTAAAAAAACCCTATCACCAGTGAAGCCACAAACTCTTCCTGAAGTCAGTAGTTAGTTGGGACAGGAGTGAAAACATCATATCTATTGAGAAAAGCCTAAAGTGTCATTCTTTGCTCTTGTTTCAATAAAGAAATATTCTCCAGTTTTCTAACATTATTCGGCACACCTAAAACCTTGCCTGCAGTTGCCAATAGACCCTTCCCAGGAGACACTGATCAGCCCGCACCACTCTTGGTGTTTGCTCAAATTTCTAAGGTGGAGCCTGGCAAACTGATTGCAGTGGGCAACAGAATTGTAAGCTCACATGATCAAGATGGATTTAACCAGGCTTGTGTTTGATTTAAAAGGGTTTTATTGGATCACATGTAATATTGATATGGACTTTAAGACATCAAGTGCATCAGTGACCATGAATAACTGAAGTGACTAAAGAAATTTACTGTTTTTCTATGGTTTTTAGCCTCAAACACTGTGTTTTCTATGAATACCTTAATCACACATACACATCAAAAATCAAGCTTTCTGTCTGTAATTTAAAGCATTGGTGTCACTTACATTATACTTGCAGTAGGCATAGGATTCTTACAAGCATCATAAAGGTTTGATGATGCACTCAACAGATGCCCTCAACTGAAGCCAAAACACTGTCTTGATGTGAAGTAATGCAATTATGATGCTGACTGGAATTTCCTTTGATATAAACAGGGACTAATTGTTGAGATCTGAACTTAGGATAGGAGCTAGATAGTCATGACTGGATGTATTTAATTGCCATTGGTTGTGCTGCAAAGCGTTGCCTTCATTAATCACAGCTTCCCTGCAGAACAGCTGTTTGCACATCTCATTTAAAATAAACCCCGTGATGACGAAGGTCATGCACGGTAATTATAGAGTTACTCCACCAGATTTGTCTGCTAATGTTCGTCATTTATAAAAACATGAAAATCAAAAAGATGACAACAGCAATGCAATATAATATACAAAGCCAGTCTTGTTTTATTCCCACTTCATTGAATACTGACAGTTTGTCATACCCCTTGGCATCTCATACAAACACACAATTTACACTTTAGTCTGCATCTGAAACCCAGCAATACTAATAAAGACCTTCCTTCACACGGTAGACAACGGATTATGTCCCATGTGAAACCAAAAGTAAAATCAGAAGTCAAAACGTTTCACAATGTAAATCAAATGCTAGAAATTCTCTCCAGCAGGAAGGCTTCATAATTGGCACACAAACACTAAAGGGAACTCTGCGTGTCTGTACAGCATGCAACGGAGCATGACAAAACGTCATTATTTGATGACCTGAGATGGGAACATGCTGATGATACACAGCCTGTGCTCATGCACGTTCAGGGTAATTAGCACTTACAACACTGCATAATTCTTTGGTCTGGGTGCAGTTGTGTGTCAACAAATTCCTTTAGTTAATGACTGACTTTTTTTCCTTCTCAGGAGAAAGAGACGAAAATAGCAGTAGCACATGTTTATTTCAAACAGCCTACAGCTAAATACACATTAGCAGCATGACAGACTCCACCATGATGGGATAGGTTAATGGGACAGGGCCTGTGGGAATAGCTCACACAGAAGATGCCCATATCCTTGGCAGCAAACACATAAGCTAGCTAAAAAGATTCCTCTTTAAATCTATAGGGTATTTTGGTAACACTTTAGTTGTCAGTGGTATTATTACAGCTGGATTACAGAAGGATAACAACAGCATGGCTCTTACTGTTCTCTTGAGGACTTGGTTTTGCCTGCAGTGGTGGCGTACATCACCTTGTTGCCAGTGTAATTAAAGAGGAAATAGTTTCCTCACCACTGACACTATAACTTTTCTCCCTTGTTTATAAAAGCAACAGCACATTTGATTTAGCTCATTAACAGCCCGGTCTCATTCCCAGCTTGTCAAATAATGACGCTTTGTCACATCCCTCTGCATCTCATACGCATACAGACACAGAAAGTTCACCTTTAGTGTTTGACGTGATGCAGCACACTTCCAACAAACAATGTAAATGTATCTGCACCAATATTAGACAGTGTGAAGCTCTATCCTGATAGAGGTTGGGGTAGAGAGGTGACTTATTAGTCTTGCAATACCAGACAATTGGAGATCTCCGCCAACTGATCGTCTGGGGACATCAAAATGCAAGGCAGTTGCTGGGACGGTGGTGAGAACCGCCGCTAACAAAGCAACGCCTTTCACATTTGTGAAAGGGAGACGCCATGCCGGAAATAGTGCGCTCCGCCTTTTCTCCTCCGTAGGGAAACAGATTACTAATATCGCGAGTCACTTTGTAACACAGAAAGAATTTTTTAAACATTTAAAACGGACGCCCAGAGCAACGTTAGATTATTTGATCACTCCACATCAGCTTTGCTGCGTCCATAACGTTGCAAAAGCGTGTGACAGCTCCCACATAATGCTGCTTTGGGTAGTTCGTCTCCCGGTGTGACTCTGTAATGTCCTCTAAAGCCAATGTATAGTCAGATATATATAGCCAAGCAGATGAATCATGTCCTAATAAAAGATGTTTGTTTTAAACTAATGGAAATGTTTAGCCATAAATACAGTATCAACAAACTTTCTGGGAGTTTTCTTTGGTGACCAAGACTGAGTCATCCCATAGTACACGTGTTGCTTGTTGGACAGTGTTTACAAGCACTATATGAATATGAAGAACTGCCCTAAAGACTTAGGATTGATTCTGCAGTGCAAGGGTTTTTTTAAACTGTGTAATTGTCTCCACCCAGTTAAGCAACGAAAGCTGGGGGCATGTCATCAGTCTCTAGGTAAGCGAAGCATCTAGAGGCTGACCTGCGACTAGTGTGGCTTATACACACAACTCTCATCAGACTTAAAACTAAATGCTAAACCTGAAGTATCAAGCCAACTATCTTGTTCTATACCAAACAAAGGTTCTTGTTTTGTAAACTAATCAAACAGCATTGGTTTCAATAGATAGGCTTATAGAAGTATTTATTGATTAGCATAGCAATTAGGAGAGGCATTTGGCAGGTTAATAAATGTATAAATGAGTAGCATTATTGGTCATTTGGAATCAAAAAAGCCTGTCAATGTGTTTAGTTAAAAAAGCAATCGGCAATGATTTATAACAAAAGACAGTGAAGAAGAGGAGAGCACACACGTCCGCGCACACACGCACAAACACAGCGCCTTCAGTTACAACACTTTACTTCGCAGATGCAAGGCCGCTGGGTACAATGCAACGTGCACTGGTACAGGGCCGCCAACAGGGGGGGTACACTGGAACAGCTGTCCCAGGCCCTGAGTCAAGAGGGGGCACCTTTTGGCCCTCTAACTTTTAAATAATCTGTCTGAATAGGAAGTCAAAAAACATATTCTTAAAAACTTTAAATATTATATTTGACTGATATTAAAGCATGTTATTTTTATATTCCTAATTTTCTTTGCCATAGTGGTCAAAAATGACTACCCTCCCTATAATCAAAAAATGGTTTGGTCCAGGCAGTGTCTTCCAGCACTGATGGCACAGTGCTACGTAGGGACAACAGAGAGCATCTGTGCCATAGACCAACAGAAAGCTTGTCTTATGCCACAGTGTTTTTTCCAGCTTTTTGAAGGATCAACACTACTCAGATAATAAGATGTAAGCACACAGACAAAACTGTTTAAAATGATTCAAGAAGGCTGTTTCATTCATTTTGAAGCACTAATAAGCCTTCTTGCGTTGTAATGCCACTGTCATAATAAACATGGCATATTTAAGCAGCAAAACTAAATAGCCTACTGTAGTTATAAACCTTACAGGAGAGATGAACTCTCATCTCTCAGTAGAGAAGAGACGGTGGTGTAGCAGTTAGCACTGTCGCCTTATAGCAAGAAGCTCCTGGGTTTGATTTCGAGCTCAGGCAGGACCTTTTCATGCGGAGTTTGCATGTTCTCTCCATTCTCATTTGGGTTTTTTCCAGGTGCTCTGGTTTCCCCCATCATCAAAAACATGTAGTATCCACTCAGTTTGATCGAGGCCAAAAATGTCTAATAACAGAGTGAGTCTGTAAGTTTTTAAAATTTGGATGTTATTTGCTACTTTTGCTGCATAAAGTTTTTAACCGACATCAGTTCTTGTCATAAGTATAAAATATCCATTTCTTTTTAGGATTTTTGTTTGCACAATGTACTTGTTGAAAAACAACCTCAAAAGCAACTATTTTCCTTATTGTCAGTGCTAGTGTTTTTTCTTGTATTATTAATAGGACAGTCTGGGATATGTAGCTGATTAACAACAACACTGATTATTATGCATTGTTATTTTTGTCCAGGGAAAGCAAAGTAGATAAAAACTATCACTAAGCCTGTTAGTGGCCAAAAGTGGCCATTTGCATTCCTGAAATGCTATTAAAACACTATATATTGAAAAATTTCCTACTTTAACTGGTTAAATTTTTTAAATTAGCCTCAGTCTTCATCATGAAATCAAAATTTTATCAATTCCTGAATTTTAACCCTTTAAATACCAGTTAGATTACATATTACCACTAACCTTTCAAGGAAACAACAGAATATTGTCTTTTTTTTAACCATATGAGTGATGCAACCTGATATTTTTTTTAATCATCATTGCAGGTCAATAAGTAACAGTAACAATGACTTTCTTGCATTATTAATTCTTTTGAGCAGTGACACTAGGGCTATATTTCCTTTTCTTTGCGCTATGTCCACCTTTATAACTTTCTCCGGTCTGGACGGCATCCAGTAGCTGTGCTCCGCGGTGCTCTCACACTATCGTTACTTAAAAATTGATTGCGCGTCTACATTGTTCTTTACATTAACTCATCCCGAGCAGGTCCTGAGTCAGCCAAAACATCAAAATAATGGCAGAGGGCGGTGTGTCTCCATACACAATCACCACCACTGGTATGTTTGACTCAAACGTTTTGTTTTTTTGACTCACTGTTTGCCACCTAATGATTTTCTGTTTTATGGAGCTACATATTTTTGAGCTACACATTTTTGAACTTTCATTCACATGCTCAAAAACATGTATATACCTCTATTTCATATTACATTTTTCATAGAGGTACATACAGAGGAATTTATATTTTGATATATTTCCTATACATATATTATATTTTTGTAATTGATTTATATCTGTTATAAGATAAAGGTAACTGGTAATTATTTAGAAATTGATATCTTTTATTATCATTGATAACTAAACTATTGCTGATTAATCCTTTTTGCATAAAACTATACAATGAAAAAATATTAGGAAGCTGAATTAATAACTTTTATTGATATAGGGAGAAGGATTAAATAAGTGTGCACTTCTTCCCACTCCTTTTTGAACATGCATGAAGTACATGTGTTACTGTTCACTGTGCTTTTTGAACTATTATTATTATTATTATTA
>JAPQLA010000019.1:5171597-5188417 GCA_029822935.1 Naso vlamingii
CCCTTGGATAAGAGGCGAAACGTCTTCCTAGACAAATACAAGTCCAGTTGCCTACGATTAAATTTGCCCAGAGAGAATGTGAATACAGTATGTTTTTATTACAACAGTCCCTTTTTTCTGAAATTCTTCCTGTAAAAATAAGCAATTTCAATATCAAGCCTAAAGCATCTACACTTAATAAAGACCACATAAGGCATTCATCTGGTGCATGCACACTGCAAGACTTTTGCAGTGTTTCCATTGAAAAAAAAAGCACATAGGTGTGTACCTAAGAGATAAAGGTTGACCTCACAGGGCTGGAGGCTGACGTGAAGGAGCTCTGTCAAAGAGCCAACCATGTGGAGAAGAAAGCCGCGAGTATTTCTAGGTCACAGAGACCGTGTGAGTGTGCTCCAAGATCCTTCAGCTGGACTGAATGATTTATTACTCAGTCAAGAGTCAAGAACAGAGAGAAAGGAAAGTAGCAAGGAAATAAAATATGTAAGGAAAATGAAAAAAGCAGGATAAAAATAAAAGACATTAATTCATATACAGTGACAGAATTAACATTACAATGTGCTTCGCAGAAGAGGGATAAAAAATTTAAGAGAATTCAAAGCCAAATGTGTGTTTGTGTGTGTGTGTGTGTGTGAGAGAGAGAGAGAGAGAGACGTTACAAATCAAGGTTAAAAAATGGCCAATGGGAAACTAAGGAAATTTGAACAAAAAAAATTAAGAAATAAAACACACAAAACCAGGAGGGCAAAACAATTAAACAGAATTTTAAAGAGCATACAATAAAAAAAGTGATCACTAAGTGCTCTGAAATTAATGTCTCTAAAATAATTGATGTTAGAAGTTTTTTGACAGGTATATAATTAGGTTGAAAGAACTAGCGGCTGATTTTAATGTGCCTCCCACTGAATGTCACATCTGCAGGAGGTGAAAAGCATATTATTTTATCTTTATGTGTAAACTGCAAAAACAGCATTGAACAGAATAATAAAATACATGAAGCTGGAACGGAAGAGAGTTGGATTCCTATGAGTAGAGATAATTCCCTCTGTGTTGGTGGTTTTGTAAAAATGCCTAGAAATATATGCATTCCATTCACCCTACAAGCCAAACAAATGAACGAGCTATGGCCATTACATTCTTCAATGATTCAATATGATACATTTTATAAGAACACATATCATACATGTTCCTCCAAACACACATTCACACAATGTACATTGATATTCAAACACATAATATTCTCCCATAAATCTGAGCTTCCATATTCCATATTTCAATCTTTATTTAAAGCATGGATCTATGATGCATTAACATAAAATGAACATACAACACATTATGAACACACCTGAAAATGCGTTACAGGCAGTTATGGTTAGGGTTATGGTTAAAGTTAACCCTAACCCTGCTTATAACTAGGATTTACAGCACATTGTAATACATTATAAATATGTTTATAATGCATCATTGATGCGTGCTTTAAGTAAAGTGTTACTAATAGTTCATTTGTTTACCTTTGGGTTCACAGCAGCCTGTACGATAATTTGGATAAATTTGCTTCCTGCTTGATTGTTTTTAAAAAGATGAACTGAAAATACTACTAAAGGCAAAATTCCTACAAACATGTTGAAACACTTATGATTGTGGTAATATTAGTAAATAAACTGTCTGCCAAGACAACACAGCTTGTTACACTGGACTTGCAGTCTGCTTAGAGACGCATCAATTTGCTGCATATTTAACGCTTGTGTGATGTTTGTTTGCTTTGAAACGACACAGTGGCAGCATAAAGAGACAGTGCTCTTCTCCCGTTTACAGCTGGCACTGTCCGTGAAAAGAAGGCAAATTGAACAGTTGAGGCAGATTAAACAAAGTTTAGATTACAGCAAAACAATGAATGAGCATTTATATATACTATATACTCACACATGACGCACACTGCTCCCTCGCTGCACAATGCTGAACGAAAACGTGCCACATGCCGCAGCCGGAACCAGTATAGTGTACAGTTATGTGTAAACGCTCTCATCATGCGAGTGCAATGGTGACAGTGACATGTCTGGTCTAGACAAGGGGTTAGAGTACACACACGCGTGTGCAGTAGGCTGCTCTCTGCAGCTCACTTTACCACCATCGATGTAGCTTGTAAGAGGGATTTTTTTGTATGTAACTCAGCCTCTAAGTCCAGAAGTCCATGCACAGTGTTGGCAATTGAAAATCTCAGTGTTTGTCACAGAATTGTTGCCAGGTAACCAGAGGCCAAACTTCATCTTACTATTTTCATTTTACAAGTGACTGCAAAATGACACAAGTTAATATCTAATTAATTTGAAGTTGTTTTGTCCTCTAATTATTTGTTCAATAAATATATCTTGGAAAATGCTGGGAGGCTGTATCAGAGTCACGTGACTCTAACCACATTATTAAACTAGGAACAGACTTTCAGAACAATCAGTTACTAATTAATCAGTGTTAATTAGAACATACCTCTAAATTAAGTGGACCAGAGCTAATCAGGCTTTGAAGTGTATAAATCAGAGTGGCTTTATAATCACACAGACAGGATACAGCTCTTTCCTACAAAAGCTAAGGAATAACCTACTAATCCATGTTTAGCTCTGATGATGAGATGAACTGCATAGCAAATAGTACATTTTTTTTGTTGATTTAGAAGGTTTGCCAGTAGGCGTGTGGTCTGTTTCTCAAGTTTTGTGGAGCTTCTCATCCTCTAGGCTGATTCAACAGGTTTAACAGCTAAAAATATGCATCAGGGTCACCTTAATAATTGTGATTTTAGCCATTATATTCAATTAATCGCAACTGCATGCAGCAAGTAGCCACATTTAGATGCCAATAAAAAAGGGAAAAACCCCACTGTGCAACTTAAAGTGGTAAAAGGTCAAAAATTCTTGTTTATATGGGCAATGTGCTGTTTTTCCTCTTTTGTGCTTCAATAAACATTACAAATGCAAACATATGGATTTACAGTTATTCAAAAAGACACATAAGATCTTGCAGATTTTGCATCAAGAACTCTGTCTTGCTGATTTGATCGCATGTTGCATAGTGCACCGTAGTGTTGCCTGGAAGAGGCAAAGTTGTTACAGACAGACTCTGCTTAACGTGAACTTAATGTTGAACTTAACTTTCAACATTAGTTGGGACCATTGCATTTTCACTGTTTTTTCAGGTACATTTGCTTCAAAAGCAGTATGAACTTTGACGAAAACATAATGTGACAGTTGAAAACATAACAAAGACATTTGTTATTCCACAGGTGGTTAGAGTGTAGGTTAAATAGGCATAAGCATGAGGTGGGTCAGTTGGTCACCCTCACTGTTGTTCTGTGAAAGTGTTTGAAATGTCTTAAAACAGAAATTAATCTTGTCTCTCATTTCATCTCTTGCTTGATGCTTGTGTGATGCCAAGTAGCTAAGATTTGTCTACCTGGCTTTATGCATCATTGTTTGCACATATTATGTGTATACTAAAACCATCAACGTAAAGGTACTCTTTAAGTCACATATACAGTGAACAGTGAAATGTGCATTTAACCCATCCCTGAGGAGCAGTGGGCAGCCACAGTGCAGTGCGCATGGACCGACTCTAGATTCTAAACAGGTACCTCAGTCAAGGGTACTGACTGGAAATACACCTAACATGCATGTTTTGAAGGTGGGGGAAGCCGAAGCACCCAGAGAAAACCCATGCGAACACGGAGAGAACATGTACACTCCCCATAGAAAGACCCTGCACCAGTCAGGAATCGAAACCAGGACCTTCTTGCTATGAGGCCACAGTGCTAACCTCTAAGCCAACGTGCAGCCAGTGACAAATTGATGGTAAATTAATCCATTTCAGTCTGACCCAAATACACAACCTTCTATGTAAGTCTGAGCTCCCGTGGGCTCATCATCAGGACATTCTTTTTTTTTTTTCTTTTTTTCATTGTAAAAATAAGAAATAGAATTTGTTTAAAACTCTGTATTGTGCACTAAGCTGTAAAATTCTATGTACACCAATTAGAAAGCACCTGTCTATTTTTCCACTCTGAATTTGGGTTCATTTGGCAAAATCCAGCTAAATAATTGTCTCCAAACAGTTGCCAGGCTTTTCAAGTCATGCTGTTAGTTAGTCAGAGCCCTTTAAAAGCTGCCCTCACAATGGCCGCTAAACCATACAGCCCCATTGATATCAAATTGGTGTACGACAGTTTGTGAAATAATGTCTGTCATTTCAGTAATTACTGAACCTAGAATGAAATAGTGGAAAAAAAAGAGTAGATGTTTCTACAGTAACTTAAAAAACTTGTTTTGTCCTAAGCCCTTTGATATTTCAAATCCAGGCACATATTTTGTGATATGTGCCTGTAAAAAGCTTCAGTTATTGCATTTTGGCAATATTACTGTTGGCCAGTCCGAGGAGCATCTATCCTGGCAGAGCTGTTTGGATCATAGAATATAAATCCAGGATAGGTATCCAGGACCAGATTGCCATTTTTTCCTTTTGTACTTGGACTACAGTGTGCATGCACAGCTGTGATGCACAACCAACTGCAAATATATATCTCCAACCATTTCTTTGCACCATTCTGCCTCAAATGCATATGCATGAAGGAGCGAGATGCACTTCAATGACTTGATGCAAGGTGTGCATCAAAAGACAGCCAAACTAGCTTCTCGGTTGGTGCCCCGTTTTATAAATAACACAGATCTCTTGGTGTAGGATACATCTGAAAGGAGGCAAGGCAGGTTTAGTGAATCCTCTACCTAGAATTTTTTCTTTTTTTTCTCTCTCTACCTGCTTTCTTTCTCCCTCATTAGGTGCTTCCGTTGCCCCCCTCCCAGCACATCTTCCATCTGATTCTCTTTCTTTCTTTTTCAATTTTTCTTCATCACCTGCATTCCCCCCACATATGAAATCTCCTCCAGCTTTAGTCCCTGTCAGACCGCCTTGATTCCTCTGTTTTTCTCGCTGAGATGCAGAGGCCACTGCTGTGGAGTGAAGGCAGTGAGGGCTATGGGGGGCTGTAATCCATCACATCACCTATATAGCCTCTCTTCATACAGTTGGGGAATCTTGAACTTCACACTCTCGCATTTACAAACTGATTGTACAGAGACAAAGTGTTAGGCTCAATAACATGATGAGTTTTAGTCTGAGCAGGTCTTGCTAATAAATTTAATTTATTTTAGGTCAGAACCAGTCAGTTTTACTGTAATTTTTTTTTCCTCGTCTGTGGTTAATGTTCGTGTAAACAAATATATAATTTGGTTGAAAACAAATATTCTTTCCATATTTAACTTGTGCACTGATTACTAATCCTGAAAATTTGTACCTGGATGCTCTTACTTGCAGTGACAGGTGTGCCCATGATGTTATTTGGAATCAGCTGAGCTTATTAGTAATTAACCTTGTGCTCCCTTAATCACAGCTGTCATTTTAAACAACATAAAAGCTGTATATGTGTTACAGTAAGGTGTTGATACAAGACCTCTAACATCACTGATATTTAATTTTAGATTCTGTGCATGGGAATTGTATGAGAACAAGAACAAAACCTACAAAAAAAAACAACAAAAAAACCCATTAGCAATAACATTCTATCTCTTAAAATACGGTATAGTAGCTCTTTCCAGAGTTTTCAATCTTACAGCATGGCCTTCTTTAAGCCTGCAAGGGTGGGGAATTCTTTTGGCCTTTCACAGTGGAATTGTTATATGGGATAAAATGGATGTAAAAGAAACAAAGAGTTTAAATCATTTAAAGGGAAAAAAAAGTATATTTGCCAACAAAAGTAAATAAAAGTTAAGCCTGTGTTTATTAAATGAGGGCAAAAAGGTCTCCATTAGTTGGTGTATTTACTCTGTGTTTTAAAGTTTAAAACAGCCACTGGTGCCATAATTTTAGAGCAGCAGGAGACTGCTTTCTTGCAGCCAACACTTTGCAGCAAACACCACTCTCCTTTCCCAACTTCAATCTGTATTGCCAGAGGAGAAAAAATCGGCACAGAATACAAAGTAGAGGAAATAAGGTAACAAAAACTGGAAAACACTGATAAGAAACATCTGGGGGATTAAATGAGACTCTCTCTGGCTGCTAAATGAGCACCCTCACCCCCATTAGTGGGGTTCACCGAATGATTCCAGAGTCTGCTGGGACGTGCCCCTCCTGCGAGGATATCACAGTCAGGTTGTTAAACAGACAGACTCACAAACTCAGACACGTTCCCTCCAGTTCTCCCAAGAGATTCGGACAAAACCATATATTTTACATTTTATAACATGACTATTGTTTTTAAGGAAATAAAAACAATTATTAAAAGAGTTCAAACCTCTAGTAAACCAGCTGATTAAACATGCAGCCCTCTCATGTGAACACTGACACAGTTGGACTAAAAAATCCTGGGTTTAGCATAGCCATGTGATTATCAGCTTTCTACAGAAATGTCAATGTTAGAATTAGTGGTGCTGAATAATTGGGTATGCCTATGTTAAAGGAATAGTTTGACATGCTGCACAAAATCTAAAAATAGCAGGAAACCTGCTACACAAATATAACACAACCCATTTGCTAGCAATACTGAATCTCACAAATTAATATATAATATCTCACAAAAACCTTAAAAACAACATTTACACTTTTTGGAATGGAATTCTATTTGTCTCCAAATTCAAGTCAAGGTTTGGCATTGTGACATTAGAACAACAAATACTTAGTTGTGATTTAAAAACAAATTGGCTTGCTGGTAATGCAGGACTATTAGCACATATTTCAGCACTATGGACAGGGAGCTAAAGTTTAATTATTGTTGGTCAGTGTTTCAACTTAATGCAAAATATATAATTGCACTGGATTATTAGTTCATTACCAGTAGATAACTAATGGATGTCAAAAATCTGCGGCTTTATTTGCATGAAAGTCATACTAATTTACCTCAGCCATTAATGCATAGCTCAAAATATTAATTTGATAGTAAATGTCTTTTTTTTCTTCGATATAGAGCTCCTTTGAATTTACAAACACTGCACCCTATTAACCAATGTCCAAGCCAGCTCAAGCTTCTGTAAAATGATCGTGGTAAAAAGTGAAAGAGCAGCAGTTTGTGAGACCAACTTTTTATAAAGCCTGAAAAGGTTTTATATGAAGAATATGAGTGCAACCAAAGTAATTTAAACCAAAGCTGAGCTGGCCATTTTTCTTCAGGACATGTTTTATGTGACTTATTTTTTGATCTATGGCCAGTGAAAAAAATAATAGTAATGCCCTTCTTTTTAGGGGATCTAAAACTGTAAATTCTATGTGTTTTGTATAATAATATGGGTCACGTGTTTTATGTTGTAGTATTTATGATTAAAAGAGCCTTGTGGTGGTAGATGTGGTCATTCCCTCCTGCTTAACCACACAACAGCCATCGCTCATCACCATCCCATTATCAGTCCAATTAGCTGCCTCTGTGGCACACTAGTCTCTGCTCTGGACCCTGACATAATCAACCAACAATGAGCAACATCAAGACTTTAATTAATTCAGAGAGGAGATCTTATTGGGTTTATGTCCCCAACTAATTGTTGTAGTCATTCTCTTGACTGACAGATGTTGATCCTTATTATTTTATTTTTATTTATAAGGCCTCTATCTCCTGATTAATGGTTCAACAATTTGGGAAATAAAGGTCTTATTTCTTTCTTCCCCAGAGTTAGGTGAGAAGATATCAATACCATATAAATTAGTAAACATGCATGTAGTCACAGCCATTAGCTGCTAGCGTAACTACCACAAAACTAGGACAGATGATAACAGCTAGTCTCTGTTCAACTGTTACAAAATCTGCTTGCCAGCAACTCTACTAGTAAACGTGTAACAGGAAAATACAATGTATTCTTGCAATATGTTTATGTAACTGTATGTAACTGAAAATATACAGTAATGTGTTTATGTGAAATGCTTGTAGGACTCTGTACTCAGCAGTTTTACACTGCATACTGTAGGTTTGTACCTAACCTCAGATGACCTGAAACTTGTAACAACCTAAGAACATTCAGTTTAACCTTGAAATGTCGACAGCGTAGTTATGTTGCTACTCCAGGTAGACTTTGTGTCACTCCCTCAGCACAAGCTCCCTGCCTACGTGAAGCTGTTCATAAAGACTGTAACTGCAACTTTGTAAGTTCATCATACTCTCATACTCTGTCTGATTTCTCTGTGAGCTGCAAAAGTTCAATAACACACACAAAGACACGTCATTGTTGAATCTTTATTTACTGATTTCCATCACACATAACAACATGTCTCGTTTAACCGATATAAAATCTGGAGTGGCCTATTGAATCAGCAAATACCATTTTTAAGGGCATTAACTTTTTGGGATGTCCACATGTTGCTTGACAACTGCCTCCATCTCAACACCTGGGTCATGTACCAGGATATGACAGGATATTAAGTAACTGGCAACAAAAAGTCAACAATTGATAGTTAGGACTAAACTATGGAAGCCTAGAGCGGCCATGGTCACTACTATCTTTTTGCCATTCTGTTATCTTGAGATCATGAAAAAAATTATGTTGTTATCACAGGATAACGGCTCATTTTCCCGTAATAACGGGATAAATTAATGCGTTATCATGGGATAACAAAGCTTGTTTTCTCGTGGTAACGGAATAACAAAGCCCCTTGCTTTCTTTTTTCTATTAATTTTCATCATAGATCTGGAGTGCCACCAGCGCCAACATGTTGATGGCTAGTAGGCTTGCTGAAAATGTCACATAACAGAGTATCTATTGATCAGTGCATCAGACTGTACTTTAATCAAGGTCTAAAACAGGCAGAAATTGCACTGTGTCTTTGTGTTAGAGATAACATTCAGATCAGCGCTTGCCATTCAAGGAGAAGACTTGTGTGGCTGAAGCTTTACAGACGATTGCACTTCAGTGATGCTGCTGGCAGTGATCTTGACAGGCCAAGTATGTGTGATCATGAACCACACACTCACTTTCGATCACAGGAAAACAATCCTTGTTATCCTGTGATAATGCATTAATTTATCACATTATCAGGGAAAAACGAGCCGTTATCCCGTGATAATGAAATGATTTTTTTGTGATCTCGAGATAGCAAAAAAAAAAGATAGTAGCAACCACGGCCACTCTCGGCTTCTGTCCTAAACTATGTTTTATTAATGCCCTTCTTTTTTTAACTTCTGACCTGTATCTTGACTCCTCCTCTCTGCTCTCTTAAGGAGACCCCGACTCCATCTGTTGACTAACCGCTGTTTTTGTTGTTTGTTGTTGCTTTCATGGTCTTGTTTCTTCAGGCATGAAGAAAACACTGACATAAAAGTCATTGTTACTGATTCTCGCCTTGGTGGCAGTGATGCAGAATCATGTCACTGGAGACTCTTTGAAGCTCTTCATCCCTTTCGCTGCATTTTGACTCGATCTGTGTCTGCTATCTGTATGATTGTGACCGTTGGTTGAGTGCAGCTGCTGTGCATCTGTGGCTGCAAATCTAACTTTCTCTATATGCTTTTTCACTTCACTTTCATTATCAGCGGTGACACATTTTTCTTTTCTCTTCGCTGCCTGCTCCATTCGGCTTCCCTGTTTGATTTGACAAGTTTAATTATTCCACTATTGATATTTCTAATTATTTTAAAATTAATTAAGTTCATATCTATTTTTTTCTTATATTCTATGATTGTATATGTTGTGCTAAGCAGATTAACAAAGTGTGGAAGCTCACAATGTCCCTGTGCATTTACAACATGAAGATAAGCCTAAACAGACAGTTTCTTTCTCAGATGAAAAAATAGGAAAAGTGTGCTTATCTTAGGCAGTAAATTAAACAGTGGACAGTATTTTGTAACAACCTAAGATTGTTTTGACACCTCAGTTTGGCATTATGGCTTTTGTCATCATAGCTTTTTGGTGCTAGAAAGTGACATATTTCAAATATGACATAGTGTCATATTTTGATGAGAGGGTGGAGCTGAAGAGGATATGCATTGACTTGTGATGCCAGACAATGAGCCACTGCTGTCACTCAAATCTGTGTCTTTAATTATGGGTAACAATAAGCCTTAACATTATTTAAACAAGAATATCAGATAAAATTTCTCTCACTGTATAGTTTTCATGAAATGGAAAGTTAGATATAAGCACCAAAACCGTTTTTGGACCAGGCTGTAAACATGTATTTCTGCTGTAAAGTTTTGCATTTTAATATGAGACTCCGTAGAAACTGACTTCAAAGAACAGCCTCAAGTGGACATTTGAGGAACTGCAGTTTTTGGCACTCCGGTTGCCACTTGGTACTTTTATGTTGCCAGCTGTTGGATAATACAGTGAGCTGAGTAGGAGAAAAATCACTTAGCGTGAATTAGCTCACTGTTCAAATTAGCCTTGCTTTCTCTGTGCTTAAAATCATCAGTCTCACATTGTCTTGATAATTCCACTCATTGCTTGCAACGTCTGACCTATGACATTACAGCTCTCTTGGCTTAATCATAGGAGACATTAAGCACTTCTAGCTGCTTGAAAGGTTAATATTGCCATTAGAAAGCCATTATTCACAGGCAAGACCCTGAGCTCATGCCAGTCTGTGCAGAAATACACCAAACCGTCTCCCCTGCTCTGGAAAGACAATTAGCATGAGAAAGGTGGAGGACAGGATGTCACTAGTGGATATTCTTCACTGACGCACGTACAAACTGTGGGCTCCATTAAGCATGTCAGGGTGAGTCGATTAAGTGTGTGTTTGTGTTCTGTGTACTACAGAGAGACTGAAAGAGAGAGAGGCCTGCAGTTTGAGCTGATCATTAAAGATACTCTTTTCAACTTAACTTGTCCGCTAAATTTATAAAAAAATGAACACTGTGAGGTGGAAAGCAAGTCTTACATTATGATAAGACTTTTTTAAGTCCCTTGGGAGCTGTGAAACAGCCTGTAAACAAATCCCTAATATATTATCACCTTATAAAGTCTTAGATCAATGTGTAAGCAAACAACTGCTCAGTTAAACAACCTGCAAACAGAGCAACATTAGCATTCATTGTCATGTTTCCATCCACTAACCAAATTTAAATCTAATACTCTCGTTAGCTCGGTTTTGATTTTCACCAACTCCTGAGGGAAATATTTGGCTCTTTAGCTACTAAATCTTCCACTGTGTTAATCAGCAACTCACTTCCTTTTTCCATCTGCTGTTTGGTGCTGTACAGTCACTTAAAGGCAGTGTTGGTAATTCTGGAAAGCTAACAAGATTTGAAATGTAACATCTCCTCAGGGCGCTCCACTTGGGGCTAATTCAAATGCTACGCCCCCTACACACCGTGTCACAACTGCTCCGTAACATTGCTGACAGACGACCCCAGTCCATCGCTTTCAACTTCATTACCACACTTCTCATTTACTGGTATGAAAACACTGAACATTGTCGTAATGAATGTTAAAAAAAAAGCAAACACAGAAAAAACAGCAACCATGGTAACACTTTTCAGACCCTTCAACTCCCTCAGTTGTAGCCTTTGCTAAAAAGCCAAACCAATGTTTACTCTGGTTCATACAGTGATATGAAATCCCAGCCAGAGAGGTTGCGAATCTAATATCGCAACTAGGTTACACTGGTTGCTGTCTCGTCTCTGCTTTGTGTCATGATCTGCCAGCCTATGTGTCAGTTTGACCAAGAGAACACACACACACACACACGCACACACACCAGGGAGGCAAGCAGCACAGAGAAGTGTGCAGCTCAGTTGCATTTACACTAAATCCAACATTATGGCATCTTTCAGCAGGGTTGCGTGGGTGTTTATTTACCCTTTACAACAAAACCATTGTAAAACCTTTAGGAAAATATGTTTTCAATCTCTGATTCAGTGTTTTTTTTTCCCTCTTAGTGCTTCTTTCTCTTATTACTCATTCTCTACCTCGCTTGACCATCTCTCGGGAAAGTGATGCAAAGTTGGAATTCTGTGTGTGTTTTTAAACTTTGGAGTGTGGTGTCAATATACCGAGTCTAACATATTTTGCTTAAAAAAATCACCACGATATGTCAAGATGTTTCCTATAGTTACGTTATTTAGTACATGCACAGGGCCCATTAAAAAAAAAAACCAACTCAGCACCAGTGTTTTCACTCAGCTGCCTTCTGGAAAGAGAAATAGAAAAATCTATATTCTTTTCTCTCTCTTTTATCCTCAGACTCTGACAGCTCTTAACTTATCCTTCCCATTCAAATGTAACTTCTTTTTTTTTTCATGAACTTACTTTTAATTCTCAGGTTTTAGTAGAAGCAGAGATTACAAACTGCATTTACTTGTACAACAAGCTGTACTGAATAAATGAGTCTTAAATCTTGAATGACATATCCTTTTATGATAAATTATTATATTAATCTATAGCATATTTTTTTATCAGTTCTTGTGTTACACTTACAACAACATGCTGTCGTCAACTTCCCACCAGCCGAAATTATTCTATTTTTATCATATGTTAGTATGATACTAGAGGTTCTGTGACATCTGTGCATGTCACTGTGTAGTGTGTACTAGTCAGGAGAACTGTTTTTCCCATCAATGCTTTCACACATTTACATGTTTTGTTGCGTTGACAACCTGTAAGTGGAAGATAACCCACTTTCTGAAAGATGTCTTGATTGATGTCGTATCCCTTGTAAATTTCCAAGGAGCAGATGTCCTTTGTTAACATTTATTTTAGCACACTGTCCAAGAGACAAGTTCCATCTGAAAAGGAATTTCACAACTGCTGGCTCTCGGCTTGTAGCCACGCTACATGCCTCTCTTATCTTCAGAGATGATGCTCCACCCTCGGCTAGCAGCTCTGCAGCACTTGATGCCACTCTCTTTCTGTGAAATTACCAGTGGTGGGTAGAGTACTAAAAATCTATACTCAAGCAAAAGTGCAATTACTCCCGTAAAAATTTATTCAAGTAAAAGTATAAATTACCATTTGAGAACCTACTCAAGTAAAGGTAAAAAAAAAAGCACCTCGTTAAAAAATTACTCAAAGTACAAGTTACTTTTCATTTTAATATTTATCAGCATGTGAGGACCAGTGCAATAGGAAGTAGGCCTAATGATGGTAGTTCTCTGGCAATTATAGTTTAACTTCTGGTAGCCTGAATGCTGACTTACATATTTATATCAGTATGAGGTGGGCTGTACTCATTTCATAGTTTGATCCATAGATAGATAAATATAGAATATAAGTACGTTAAAGCACAGTGGCCTCAGACATTGTCAAAATAACCAAAGCCATTACAGCAGCAGACACTGAATACAATCAAAACTCAGATTTTCTGTTCTGTAGTGTTGCTTCCTGGACCAAAACCTTAGTCAAACAACAGAAAGAAAACCTTTCATTCAAAAACATTCACATTCACATTTTTCATTTGGTGATGCCCATTTGTTTACATTTGGATTATGGATTGTGCCTTGAGATAAATTCTCTCTTATGGCTACTGTTGATCCTGGGCACATCAGATGTTGCATGGAGGCTGTTTGTCTATTAAACAGGATATGTGCACTGCACAGAAGGCTGTGAAGGTTGAGGCTGAAATACTGCTTTTAAAAAGAAGTGTCAATCAGAGCTAATTAGACAGTTTCTTCTGAACAAAAGGAGCACTTAACAACTGAAGTTGCTTGGTTAAACTGGAGAACAGCCTTTAATAAGGAAACTAAGTTGAGATTTAATTTTAGTTTTTGCAAAAGATTTTGTCTGAAGCTGTTGGACAGAACTTTGAGTTTGTCTTGATTCTAGAGGCCACTCTGGACATGGGTGGAACCACCACTGCCTGGATCCGGCTGCTAGTTATCACTTTGTTTGAGGAGAGAGTGAGAGCAGGACGCAACACTTTTTGTGACACATCTCACTCAACTGTACTTTTCAAATACCAGGATGCACAGCAAAGAAGTATTATATGTAATTGTGGAGCTGTAACATTGATAACTTCTTCCGCTATGTATGTTGTAATTGTATCATCTGACTTCCTGTGCTTCTGACCTGTTGCAGGCAGTCAGAAATAGCGAGTTGGAAATAGCCAGTTTTCTCGCTCTTTTAATTATGCGAATTGTCAGAGGGCATCAATACAGAATGGGGACAGTTTAATAACTAGTTAAAATTTGCAGTCAATAACTTTAAATTTGGTCCCTTTTCATGTTTTTGTATGCTTTGTAGTAAATTTGGCGCCAAACTTTAATCATATTTTAGCAAATACACATACATAAATTACATTTTAGTCTGATGAGATTTTGTTTCTTTATATTTTAGTGACCAATACTTAAATTAATCCAAAATTTTCATTATTAATTTTTAAAACAAATAAACACACACACACACACACAACCAAACAGACATGTAAAACATAAATAAAAATATCAAGATAAATAGATAAACTTAGAATTATTAATTAATTTGATTTCATTTTATTTTATGAGTAAAAGAAAGTAGAGGTACAAAAGGATCAAATGTAAACAAATAGGATGCCTTTAATATTGTAGCTAGTTGGGTTTTACTTGGGTGGAGTATGCCTGCCTTGAGACAAATGTGTTTGAGGCCATAAGCGCAAGTAAACAGTGTTTGAATGTGTTTTGAATGACCGCCGTTGTTACCTGTTATGCGGTGGTTAGTGTTAATGTTCTTTACAAATATTTTCACTAAAAAGTGGCTACTATTGAGTTAAGACCTTTTTGCCCTATGAGTTAAGTCTCATACCATTGGTGACTTTTTGTGTGACAATGCTTGGGTGATGTCAAGGAGCTGAAAATGTAGAATGCAGTACTATGAGCAAAAATTTGTGTACCAAAATGGACTACACAATTTTTCTGTCAGACAAATACCAGTAGAAACATACTGGCAAAACAGAAAACCATTTAGATGAATTATTTAAGCTTTTACGGTGAATTCATACAGAGACTACCGAAGAAGTGCAGCTACAGCCTTGCAGCTGCACTTTATGGCTGTATGAGTCAAACTTTTAAAAGAGCAATCAAAATGGTGCTCTGCACGCCCTGACTCCTACAGCTTTCACCACACTGGATGCTTTTCTGAACACATCCAAACTAGTTTAAAAGGCTGCAGGCTGTTAAACTCTACTGGGCATCTGTGTGCCACAGCTATGAGGAGTGTATCAGCATCACCGCTGCAATTTTTGCTTCATTCATCTCCATGGTAACCACTGCATTGTACAATTGGTAACCACTGCATTGTACAATTTCAAATAACAGGTTTCACATGAAGCTTTTGAATTAATGAATATATATATATATATATATATACATCAATTGATCACTGAATTTAATAGTTTAGTTTAATAGTTAATTGCAATTAATTGCGCTCATATATTCTATCATTTGTTTGAAACTCTCAACAATTTTCAAGTCCATATTACCAATATAAGGTCATTCCTTCCAGTGTGACTTGATTTGGAATCAGATGCCAACTGTAGTTCATCTCTTGTACGTCTCTTGCATAAGTCTTGTGCAATAACAAGGAAAACCTGCCCACCACTAATTAGCTTGGCTCACACACTGGTATTCAACAGGAAGTGCTATCTGCCTCTGCCAAAGTCATCAGATAAACGTTTTAACAACTCTAAACGGTCCTGTGTTTTTGTTGTGACTTGTTTATGTACCACATTATGTTACTGTTTAATTCAGATTAGCATTCAATGTAATTTTAACTTTTTTAGCAACTGTTTTGTTTCATTGACCTACTTACAAGCGCGTTCGCGGTAGTTTGCACATGTGCCCTGTGGTTTATTTTCGGTTCATATTTGATTGTAAAAGTGTAAAGAAGTGCTAATCTGCCTCTAAAAAAACATAACATTGTAAATAAACAAGTAAAAACAAGCACACAGCACCATTTAGAGTTGTTTGGAGGTTTGTGTAATGACTTTAGGCAAAGGCAGGCTAGCATTTCTCATTGACCACCAGTGTTTAAGCTAAGATAATTAGTGGTGGGTGAGCTCTGCCCGTCCTTTCCTTGTTACTGCATGCACAGTCAAAGGAGGGGTATATGTCTTATTGTCTGGAACTCAGGAGGAGGCAAATAACAAAAACAAAAAAATGAGCCATTCAGAAGCATATTGTTCATTCTGCTTCATAACTGCCAGTAAGAAGCAAGAAACTACTGGTGTAGCATGACCTTTAGTCACATGATTAACACAATTGAAAAAATAATTAAATATTATTCTTAATATAATGAATTAAAAATAATTTATAGTTTTTTAATGCTGTATGTTAATCATTCATTAACTGTTGACAAGTTTAAATACACTGTTATGTGTCCTAAAAAATTTATTAAACGTTTTCACTTATGCCTTATGATGGGGTTAAAGTAAAACGTTACCAGTCTCATGATTTTTCATATTAAAGCTGATTATTGTACAGGAAAACATGGATTTTTCATTTTAATTTCAGCAAATAGTGGTAGTCCTGTGGACTTTATTGTAATTAATGTTAGTGATTGGAACAAAACATCGTGAGGTTTAAGTTAAACACAAATGTACAGAAGCCAAGAATGGCCATTGTCGCTACTGTTTTTTTTTTTTTTTTCTTCATTCTGTTATCTTGGGATCAGGAAAAATTCAGTTTATTATCATGGGATAGCGACTCATTTTCTTGTGATAATGGAATAAATTAATGCGATACCACAGGCTAATAAGGCTTGTTTTCCTGTGATAAATGTGATAATTTATCAGATGAGTGTGGGGTACATGATCACACGTACTTGGCCTGTCAAGATCACTGCCAGCAGCATCACTGCAGTGCGACTGTCTGAAAAGCTTCAGGTGGCCTAGTCTTCTCC
>JAPQLA010000019.1:5319622-5330598 GCA_029822935.1 Naso vlamingii
TATCACCGACATCAGATGTCGCCACATAAACCAGAACAGAAATCTCAAAGGGGAACATCACCAATTTCTATCATCAAATTGTGTTTACATGTCCTTGTGAGCACTATTGTGTTTGTAATTTCAAAACAACAACAAAAAAAAAACAGTTGTCTTTCAAGGTAGCTCTTAAAAATCTGATTTTCCAACTATAACTCAGAAAATGAAAAAAAATCTTTTACTTAAAAATCATTTGCTAGATACATTTTATTAGGGAATTGTTAAAATAGTTTGAGAAGCATAATATGTTTAGAATTTAAATGTGTTATTTTTAGAAGGAACCTGAGTAAAGGATCATAATAACATATGGCGAGACACAATGCCCAGATGTCACCGCAGAGGCGCTGCCCTCCCCTTGACTTGTGGGTCAAAACATCAGCATCTGTGAAGAGAATAAATGTATAAATATATATGCAATTTATTGTGTCTTACAATGAACCCACAAGCCTCAGTCACGTGTTAGTGATCCTTTAATGACATGCCTTGATGGTGGAGCCCGCTGAAAAAAGACAGAGAGCATAAACATGCCAGAGATTTTAAAAGGTTGAAGATTGGACTGCATGTCTCACTAGCCAAGGGCAATTTCGCAGTGGAACTAAATGAGTGATGATGATAATAACATCCCAGGTCACCCCTGCAATTCTGCGAAATATTTCTGCCCTATCTAATATATTTTTGATTCTTCAGTATCAGCCATGTCCAAAGGCTTTTCCAGTCACTGGTGCCCAGTTTGCTGCATATTAGACTGTGATGAAATGAAAGAATGAAATATTCACTTCAATTTCACCAACTCACCAACTGCAACGTCACTGAAACTTTTGCTGATCTCTTTACTGCTTATGATAAAATAGTTATTATATTTCATCCATATTTAATTTCCATCCTGATGGTATTTTATACTTCTCATAAAAAGACTGAGACTCACACGTTGCACACATTACTGCAAGTATATTATTTTTTTAAGACAAGCACATAGACATTACCAGATTGTGTACTAATGACCACGTGGATGAAATTAAACTCATCTGGAAGTGCTGGCTGTTTCATAACATTACATCCCAGTGATTCAGTGCTGCACTGCATAACATTATATTATCCCAGTATAAAGACGACTTCTTGTCAGCCTCTGTATGGTTTGGATCTCCTCAGTTTGTCTTCAGTCCCAGAGGAGTTAGGAGATAACGCAGTCTGATCAAAGCATTTGAATGAATCATTCTGTAGTCTGTGGGCCTTTAGCTCCAGGGAGATTCACAGCCTGATTGGATTTTCCACATTCAGGAGCAATCCTCTATAATGTCAGTGACACCTCACCAAAGCAACGCTGTCATAGTGTGTTATCTGGTTCAATATTCTCCTATTGGCATTTTCTTGCCAGTGAAGAGCAGGGGGCATGCCAGGAAATTGAGACAAGCGAGGGAATATTCCCCTTGTTATTTTGAGCCAGCAAAAGAGGGAAATAAAAATGCTGTTTTGTTGCATTGACAGAAATACAAAGCAGGGAGTGTGTGGAGTGTAACAGCGTTTTGATACAGGTAGCATTACGGGACACCATATCAAACCATTAGATCCACAAGTACGACAGCGCTTCATCAATTATGCTCTGAGACTAAACATGCAGGCGTATTGACTCCCATGGGAACGCTGTCAGTTCAGGTAGCTTGTGTGTTTGTGTATCCATATCAAAGTGTAATAGCATCGTGTATGTACTGTGCTGTATTTGCGAATCATGACATATGCAAAGGCTCTTTTAGGGACCTCTTTTATTTGGAAAATGAACATGTTGTAGCCTGCTGCCTTTTTATGGTTCCAAAAAAATAGATGATAAAAAAAAAATAGTCTAACTTTCCCCTCTTCCCTTTATTCACCTGAAATATTCTGCATTCTTAAAATAGTAGATGAAAGCTTTCCTGCAGATTAGTCACAGAAGTCTGTCATTTGCACTTATGTTACCTTATCTTTCCCTTCTATGCTGAAATTCTCCCTGATCATAATAAATGAATATCTGTTTCGTTATGAACTGAATTTATGCGGCTCCAAATCAAAATCTTATGCTGTTATTCTCCTTTCTTTCTGTCTTTTCCTCTTAGGTGTACTTTGAGTCTGATGTCATTTTTATGAGGAAGTGCAAATGGTTGTACATTTCTTTATAAATCAAAGTTTTACCAGGAACCTCAAAACCAAAACCACTGTGACTCTGCTACTTATGCTAAAATAAGATTAAATCGTAAAGCAAATTACTGACACTCTAAGTGTCCTATGAAAACTAAACAGGTGCACAAGCAATTTGCCTGTGTAAGATATTAAAGAAACATATGTAGGCCACAGATGGTTTACACTGATCTAGTTTTACCTAATTTCATCTTTATATATTACTTAACATTTAAAATCAAAACCTGCAGCACAAGAGAATGAACTTCTCTGGAGTGTTGCTTGTGTTCAGTCACCATAGCTAAGCTAACGTTAGCCACTGACAATCAGTAAAGACCTCCTGACCTTTAGCTGGCTGTTTAAACCACAATGTCTAGTTATCTATTTCAACATGTGTTACTGTAAATAAAGAATATTCGGCGTGTTGAGTATGGAGGCTTTGAGTTGTTTAAAAGGCGCCTTTGGCAGAGCTCTGCTGAGTAATGGAGCATGTAATTAAACTGATTACTTTCTGTTGACAAATGAGTAAAGAAATATAATTATTCTTTGAGATAAAAATTACGTTATCATTGATGTTTAACCCCAGTTAAATCCTAAAACTTACATCAGTCTCTAGTCTGCACACCAGAACTCTGGCAGCTTCATGAAATGGGAGAAGATTGGTAAAATGCTAACCTTCCTGCAAGAAAAGTGAGACAATTACATTTTTTATTCCGTCAGGACTGTATGGTAGCAATGCACCTAGAAGAAGGCAATAGTTTGACACTGACATTGAGCAGTAGAAGGTAAAACTGCGGACTTAAGGCCGACAGATGGTTTACAATTTCTTTCTAAGTGAAGCTTTTACTTTTAAACCAAATCTTATCTTTAAATTATGAGTTGCTTAAGCTGATAATAAAGGTGAAATGCTGCATCTATGTCTTTATTTGTACATAAGAGATTTGGTGGTAAAGGAGTGACATCTTTTCACACTCTCCCACAAGACGTGTTTTACAATTTAGAACTTTTGCTCATTTCTCCAACTCTTAAAAGATTGTCTTTTTGTACTGACAGCACTGCTTGTGCACTCTGGGAAACAGCCACTGAACAGAACAGCCTGTTCCCAGGTGCAGTCATATCAAGGCTTTCACAGGACAGCGATGTTTGAACACCCTAATCCTCAGCCTTCATTCTCTCCAAACTTCAATAGCCACCGCTGTTGCCACTTCCCCCACAACAACTGCCTCTGTAATGTTTTGCACACAAACCTAACCAGGGCCTGGACTTCAAGAGACATTCGTTAGACCTTCAAAGGGGAGCCAAACCTGCCTGATGATAAAACACAGTTTTGACCCATCTCTTTGAAGAGTGTTACAATACATGAACTGTACTGAAGGCCTCAGCACACATGTGCTGTACAAACTCCCTCATCCATGCACTCGTGCACACACGGGCATACACACAAAATGACACAGGGAGAGGATGGATAGCAGGAGTGAGCACAGTCCATTTTGCAGAAAACTTCAGATCAATCCAAAAGGGAAAGGGCAGAGTTCTCGCCGTCATCAGTATAACAGAGTCTGTTGACCTTTTTAAATGAGTGAAAGATACGCTAAGGTAAAGTAAACAGTGGTTTGTTTGCTGCATCAAGGCAAGCTGTATTGATCCCTGTTCTCAGAAAAGGTCACGCACTTGTGAGGTGATTTTTATTAGATAAGCAAAAAACAGACCGTGAACTTTTCAGTTGCTCGTGCAAAGGCAGACAATGACATTTAATTCTATTAGCTCGGTATCATTTTAGCTCAGTATTATTTTAGTCAAGCATTATTCCAGAAATGCAGCTTTCCTGCCATTAAATGTTCATTGTTGTGTTATGTACTTCATTCTAGACTGACTCGGGCTGGGCGTCTGTGCTGAATCAGCAGTGGAGTTGTGTGCGGCAGGTCATTAACTAACGAGGGCCAGTCTAATGTCTGTTAAATAGTTAATAACTGCAGCCTGAGGGAAGGCAGCCAGAAAAGAGATTAATGTACTCTCAGCAGTGTCACAGTGGTGCATTTAATGTCTGTGAGGCTTTGTTGTCCTATTGTTGATCAAGTTGTCAACATAACTGTTTTTTATTAAACCTTTTTGGGGGGAAGTTGGTCTATCTGTCTATGTGCCTGTCTGTCTCTGTCTTTGTTTTTGCCCTGTACTTTTGGATCTGAAGGTCAAAATCAAAAATAAATCATGACTAACAAACTGTTCAACAGGCATATTAAGTTACCTTCTGTTCCGTTGTATTTTCTCTGCAGGGGACAACAAAATTGCTGGTGTGACCCTGACAACAAAACATGGAAAACACATTTGGATTTAATTTAATTTAGATCCAATTAATTTCGAATCCTAACATGGTGATTATGACAATGATTGTGTAAATGAGAGCTTATTAAGCGGTATCTATTGAGGTGTGTTTGCTATGATTGATGGGTGACTCAGGCTGTCACTCTTAACTGGTTCTTGTTGCTTGCTTGCTTGCTTGTCCCCGTTTTCAGATGTTTGCTTTCAGGCCTCAATTGCCAGGATGACAGCAAACAAATCAAACTCGACTCCAGCCTGAAAAACATCTGTTCAGAAAGTCACTTGTGACATTACAAATGCAATATCCTTATTTTTCAAACATGTACAACATGAAACATATTCTGATGCCAGATGTGAACAGCTGTCCCTCTCAACTGGATTTAAACACAAGACGGAACCTTCATCCTAATCCAAAGACTCCTGCATCCTGACATCCTGAAAGACATGAAATCTTTTTTTACATCATTATACATTACAACTGTATAGCCACAAGGCACTTAAAAGCCATGTAAAACATGAGCACCACTCTAAGTTCATAATCAGTTGGCTGATGTGTGCTTCTAATTAAACTTCTACATTCAAATGAGCTTAATATCACAGCGGCATTACCAGTTTCAGGTCCTTTAAACCAGTCAAAACCTTAACAGTTGATCTACTGAGCGAGCCTGCTACAAAGGCATCAAGTCTATTCTGTAACAAAATGGCAGCAGGTATAGTTTGTGATGTCAGCCTTTGTGGTGCAGAGGGTGGAAAGTGATGTATTAAAAGCAACCATGAGCTCTGCAAGCAGGCGCATTTTACTTCATTATATTTAATTGAATGACAGTAAGTGAAGAAAGGACTTTCACTCTTAGAGCTGCTGACAAGCTCCCACAGAGACCAGGAAGCTGATGAAAATGGAATGAATTGTTCTTTCAGGGACTTTTTAATTCTTTTGAAATGTTTATGTATGGACTATTGATTTAGACAAAATATGACGTGATAATGACCCTCTGCGCTGCAGTTTGGCTGTGTGTGTTTGCTTCTCGCTCATCTCTCTGTGCTGTCCTGAGTTCACCAGACTGCCACTGAGAAAGAATGAATCCCATCAAACATTGATGAATGCCACTCTCCGCCTGCTGCTCCACTGATTTGCATCTCTGCCCTGGCAGTGATTTCCAGATCTGGCTCTTTCAGAGGGTTTGACTTTAACACGTCGATGCACGTCAATTAAAAGGCTGTGTCTCTGAGCCAGTTCATTTATATAAAGTGTAACACATTTTAATAGCCACAAGCATGACACAGAGGCACACACACACACACATACACAACAGAACGTACTGCCTTATTACAATAACAACTTTGTAGGGGCCACCAGAGCAGCTTTTCTGAACATATCCTGAGGGCAGATTATTTGCAAGCAAAGCAATTGCCATTTTCATGCTGCAAGTCCGTGAGAAGACAGAGCTCATGTCCATCTCTCAAAGTCAGTTTCTTGCACATAACATTCCTGTCCCAGGAATGCTAGTAACTGTGGTGAGCAAGACGCATGAAACAGCACTTCTGGCCTGCAAATTGATAACCAAATGAACACAGGCTAACATGTGCAACTGTTGCAATTAGTTGCCGTTTTGTCTGTCAAGCTTTCTGTTCATGCACATAGGCCATTCTTATGCAGTTTACAATGATAATTGAGGCAGATTTATTCCTCGACTTGTTCACAGTTACATGTAGTTAGCATTAAATTTAGTTAGCTCAATAAGTTAGTTGAAAAGAGAAAACCCTGAGCAGATGATGATCCATATTAGACACAGAAACAAAAGATGAGTTTATTTTAGATCAGACAGTTATTTTGTTTTGGCATAACCCTGTTGGGATGCCTATCTTAAAGAAAAACATTCTTTCTTCTTATTGATTTTCTTCTTCTTCTTCTTCTTCTACTTCTTCTTTTTTCTCTTCGTTTTATTGTTGCAAAAAAAAAAAATGGATTTGAAATAGACCATGTTTGACAAGATACTATCAAAGGCAAGGGTTTGGCTGAAGTGTCAAACTATGGTATATCAAATGCTGGCTGACACCTTAATGGATAAACTTTATTTATTTATTTATTTATTTATCTGTTTACTTATTTATTTATTTTAACTTTAATTTTTATGTTATTTTCCTAACATAAACTGTACCCCAAAAAAGGATGTCGTAATATATTCCTCGGTCTTGGTGTTGGCACCAAGTTAGTTAGCTTTGTATGCTAACATTTGCAGTTTACTTTAGAACAGAAAAACACAGTTTTAATGTGCAGCTTGTATTTTCTTTTTGTTTTTGAGAAGGCAAGGATTAAAAAACCATCAACCTCCAAAGTGACAGCACTGCCGTTTGCTAAGCTATGATTGGACAGTCGCCGTTAGAAAGAGGGGTTTAGCAAATGGTTAATTTAGCACAAAACTGATCCATAGGTTTTGGTTTCATGTGGCAAAGAACTAGTGATTTCCAGATTTCAACAACAAGACACCTGCAATTAGACCTAAGCTACACAAGTTTAATTTGTACCTGCTGTGAAAAGGGATATGGTCTGAACATGGTGGCCTGTCTGTCTGCCGTGGATGGGATTACACAAAATATTGTCTGCAGGCAAGGACCAAGCACACATCCTCTGCTGTGACTGTGCCAAGGACGTACACACATTATTCCAGCACTTAGTCACACAAATTGCCTTTGTTTTGTACACAAGATGGAGAGAGAAAAAACAGGGAAACTTTGGTCCTTTTAGGTCCTTTTATTCACTCCCAGGAGTGATATGACATCCCCCAGATCTGAGGATTAGGAGGGAGTGTGAGGGCCTCAGGGCATTCCCTAAGCTGCCTAAATCTGAGACGCGATATGGCTCCTATTAGATAAGCAAATGTGTCTGTAAATGCATATTACATGACTGCCAGAGGACTATGACTGGCTTGCTTTTTTGTACAAAGAATGCGATTGAGGAGCGAGGCGCTGTCTCGTGGAGCCTGAATAAATGCACTTAAGTGCTTAATGGTTTCGTTTTATTTGCAAATTTCTGTTTTCTGAGCATCGTTTTGTTGAAGGGAAAATGTGGGCTGGGTGAGAGTGAAAGGCAACATCATCCTTGGGGGTTCAAAGCACTCCCAATCCTCTGTATCACTGTCATAAAGCCCTGAGTTGTAAATGAACATGCAGCATTGGGTGTCTGTTGTTCTGAGAGGCTTGTTGACATGTGAAACTGTCCTTGTAACGCAGAATGTCTCTGACTGGGGCATCTGTTTCTCGCTGATACAAAGTCACAACTTTTATGGAAACAAGAAATTATCTTTGCTCCCAGGGTGGGAGACGAGTAATGTGAGTTAACATGAAGCGGACCGCCGCATCATTTTGATATGCAACAACAAGAGATGGAGGTTTCGCTACAAACACGAGCCTCCATTACAAGGCTTTACTAATCCATCCATGCAAATCCATGTCCAAAATGCGCCTTTTGTGTATAATCCCGACACAATTTCTGCGGGATTAGGATTTAGCAAGGAAAAAAATGACTGGTGAAATACAGTACATCAAAAATATCAGCCACTGTTGTGTTCAGTTTGTTTTCTATCCCCCACCTTTTTATATTACATCACATCCAAGAGCTGGCCTCTCAAGAGAGACAGCCGAGGGATGTGTGGCTCACAAAATGTTGCCACATTCTGTATGTTGACATGCTGCACACGTGTGGCAAAAATACAGTACAGATCCAAAGTGTTAGTCTGCATTTAAAAGCAGATTAAATGACTTCGTCCTAAATCGTGGCCATTTATTCTACTTCAGTCTGGCTTTCTGCTCATGCTGACACTGCACAGATCGACTGCGCTGCACATAGTAAGCAGTCATGATATGTTAAGCACAAACTCTGTAAAGACATTATCTCTCAAATTAACTTACTCTACCACTGAATAAGTCAGCACTCCCGAGTCTTTGAGGAGAGGGGAAAAGGTAAAATTATGTTGCAGTGCATCTGAGCCACATGTTTAATCAAAATCAATTACAGCATTTCTTTGGTAAGCTTAATGGGACAGCTTGACATTTTGGGAATTACACTTATTGGTGCTCTAGTCAAGAGTTCAGTATGATATCAGACCAATGTTTGTCTGTTAAACATGAAGCCACAATCAGCAGCTTAAAATAAAGACTGGAAACTGGAGTTAGCTTGGCTTTTTCCAAAAATAACAATATCTGCCTACCAGCACATCTTAAACTCACTAATTAATACAAATTGTTGGTGTTTTTATAGTTAGAGCGCAGATTTTGTGTCCAGTAGGGCCGAAGCTGTGATCCTCTTTTTTTTCCTGTGGCCAGAGTTGGAGCTACAAGCTGGAAACCAAATCCTGAGATTCTGAAAGTGTCATTTCCAGCACATTTGTATTCTAACCAGAGATTCTTAAAAGGAATAAACAAATGACTCTGTGTCGGGTAACAAATCTTCTCATGCAGCTCTCTTTTTTTTCTTTTGCATTAGCACATTTTCCCAAAATAGTTTGCAATGATGAGAAATGCTCAAATTTGCTGTTCTGCAAAGAGTTGAATGAGAAGACAAAATCCAACTGCCAGCACGTCTAAAGCTACTAACTTCCATGAAACCACGATCTGCATTTTACATTTCAGTTTTTGTTATTACGAAACAGAAATGTTACATTTGTAGGCACACCTTGGCGTCTTTCAGGACTAATGTGCTGAACATTACACTTTATAGTGCATTTTGAATATACTACCCCGATCCGCTTGAGGACTGGTCTCCAGGGACAGCCATCTTATTTGGATTATGAACCAGTGAATAACAATGAGCTTCGAAATGCAACCCCAGTCTGAGTCAAACAGAGAGTTTATAAGCAGTGAAAAAAAAAAAAAAAGGAGGGGAGGAAGGTATTGATTTCTCCATGGGCACGGCCTAGGTTTTCATGATGGCCTTGCTTGCAGAGAGGAGTGCACTAATCTATTTCACACATTTTATTTTTCACTTGCACGCACTCCTTAAGTAACAACACCAAATAAATAATGCAGTAATGTTAACTCTCTAAACAGGTCGCTCCACATATAGCACAGTGCATTCTTGTGTCATTTCTTTAGGTAATTACGGAAGCTTCTACAACCAGGGGCTTTGCTGAGTTAATCTCCTGCTTTGCTTGAGGCGGCAGGAGACTTTATTTTCAGAGCACAGCAGTTTGCCTGCTGCTGCAGGGAAATGTCATTTGTTTATTATTATTATTACCCGTGCATTTCTTTATTTCTGTCTTAAAGGATGTTGAGTGCATTGTGTGACAAAATAATGCTTATTTTATGAAGCCAACATATCAGTTCCTTCATGCTTTGATAATTCTCTCTTGCACAGAGGGTCATCTTAAGAAGAGTGGCATCCACCCCTGAGAGCTTCAGTGTCTTTACTTGAGGACACCGAAGCAGGGTAGATATTAAATTATTCTAATCTCCCTTACAGTTAAGCTCTGCCGCAGGATTCAGATTCTACACAGATTGGATGGATACAAATACCTGTGTGCTCCATATTGCTGCAGGCACACTACAAATTATCTGTATCCTTTTCTGTTTTCTATCCAGTTTCAGTTTGCAGGAGAAACCTTCAGCTTAAGACATTAGTCAAGGGGAAAGGAGAAGTAAGTCACTCAGCTTGTCCCTGCCCATTCCTTACATCGCTCAACTACATGAAGACAGTCTGTAGCGGATTAGTACAATTTTAAGAGGAGAGTGAGCCTGCGGAGTGTTCCATGAGCGAGGCCACACAGTTTACTGCTGACTCTGTCATAATTAGGCATTTAGACGCCAGCACTGCACACTATGCAGAGTCATAACTAATGTGTCAGTCATGAGGTTTTCACACTATGCACTCAGAGTGGTGAAATGTATATAAACACATCTACCCAAGTACGTAAGTGCACTTATGAGGCACATGTACACTACTTTTATACTACTTTTTACTTTTACTCCACCCCTCAGAGGGAAATATTGCACTTTTGACTCCTGTACAATTATCTGACTGCTTTAAAAACTAAATGCAGAAATTGAGTTCTGCATGCAAAACATATGAAGAGATTATAAAAAGTTATGTTGGTTTTTGTTGGTTTTTTTGTTGTTTTTTTTGTTATTCTGTAAATTTACCTATCCAACAGTAAATACAGGCACAGTTGAAACTGTTGTGGTTTTTTAATCGATTAATCAACTACAAAAAAACTGCGGCATTTTGTTATGTAAGAAATGTAAACATTTCATGGATCTAGCTTGACAAATGCGACCATATGCTGTCTTTCCTTTTAATTATCTTGGCATATAATTTGTTTTTATAATTTCAGGAGATTTGAACTGTTGGTTTGAATATGTACTACCTTTGGGTTGGGGTAATTATTTATTTATTTTTTTTCTTTAATGAACAATCAATTATTGAACCAAACAATCAGCAGATTAGTCCTGTACAAATTAGTTCAAATCAGCTCCACCTC
>JAPQLA010000019.1:5510740-5524785 GCA_029822935.1 Naso vlamingii
CTCTTCCTTCAGATGAACTTTAGAACATTTTTCTTTTTATTTAATTGTTTGGTGTTAATACTCTGTTTTATCACAGCATTGCTATCAACCTCAGAAGCTGTGGGCAGCTGTTTTGAATGACAAAGCCCCTATAAACCCATTGTAGTGTTGTCCCGTTGTTCTCTGTCAGCCAACTCTGTCACTCCCCTGACTGCAGTGATTTTTTTATGTCTCTTGATGTGTTTTTGAGAGGCACTTTTCTTGCTATGACAAGTTGGTGTACTATCAAAATGATTTTGAAGCTCTTCTTTTGAGGTTGAACAGTTGCATAATGTTGCTTTAATATGTATCATGCAAATCATGTAATGACAATACATAAAGCAAAACTCTGAAGGGATGTGTTTTGGCTCTCGTGTTTTGTGACAGACTTCCCTTTGAATAAGTTTAACAGTCCTGACACGCGGCCCTAACTTCTTATAACCAAGATCCACTTTTGTCAGTGAGTTGGAGCTACAGTGCAAGTAAACACCTCACATGATTTTTTTTTCTAGTGGATGGGAGTAAAGGTAGGCAGCAGAGGCTTGGTTTAATTTGCTGAATGTTAAAGCACCTCACTGTTTGCATCCTGCTCTGGTAATGAAAGGAGAGTGGGAGTGAAAGAGATAAAGATGTATTAAGGATTTAGATCTAAGCTCTAAGCCCAGTTTATTATACCAAACAGCCAAGAGGAGAATACAAACACTGTGATCCATCTGCAGACTATTTAACCGTTCCTCTATTTTTCTTTCCTCTTAAAATTTCTACTTGAGTTAAATTTTGATGTTTTCTTCTGTCTTCTTTTGTCTACCACCTACCTGCTGTATATGAGAAACTTCAATTTATTTATTTAAAATGAAGATGCGAATGCCAAGACATCCTTCATTTACACAGCACATTACACGAGAAGTTCAGGTCAGGTCATTGAGATGTGACTAGCTTGCTGAGAGTCTTGTGTCTCATTTCTGTACGATCGTTCCTATATTATTGCTTCTATATTATTCTATTTTTTTTCTGTATGATGATTTCTTTTCTTTATTATTTATTGTTGTGAAACATTAGTGTTTCCAATGTTATGTTATTTATTTGTCCTGGCCTTTCAGAGTAGTGTCAACATTGTCTTTTTTTTTTTTTTTTTTGAGCTGCACTTCAATTCTGTCAGCCCTTTTTGCCCTTCTCTCTCTCTCTCTCTCTCTCTCTGTCACACACACACACACACACACACACACACACAGTCAATGCATTAGACTCTTCCACTTAAATCAGTCAAAATAACTGAAAATACTGATACAAGCAAACAAATAAACAAATTCCTCTGCTTTCTAGCAGTCTCTTTTGTGCACATGTATAAAACACCCTGGTGGACTAACTAGGACTCTTCAAATTTGTGTTCATTAAATATGTGCAGAATCCCTACAGAAACGTGCGTGTACAGTACATTTACACATGTGGCACAGCAGCGCGACTTCATTGATTATTTAAATCTCCTGACAAGCTGACAGTGTAGGTCAGGATCTAATGTTAATTAATGTTTTTAGTTGTCAACGCATCCAAAAGGTCACATACACAGCTGAGGGCCGCACAGTGAAATAGTTTAGAGTAATACATGTTCAGCAGTCTCTTTTTAACTGCAGCATGTGACATGTCCATAAAAAACACGTGTATAAAAAATTCTTTAGGTATAAATTTGAAAGTAGAATGCGAGATGTCGCACTGAAAAAAAGGTGTTATGCTAAGCAGCTGAAAATGAAGCTTAGTTGGCTTATCAAATGAGAAGTGAAGGGAAAAGGTCAGGCCCAATGTCTGTTTGGGCAAAGAGTAAAGGCAGATCTGACACTCTGAAGCAGGTACAACATAGCATTCTCAGGGGAAAAAGCACAGACAGGTGGCTTGAGCAGGAAGGTTAAGCAGTTACAAAAATGCTTGAGAGAGAGCTCTACTATTCATGAGAGATATCAGGCTCATGGGGGCTGGCTCTCAAGTTTCGGCTGCTGCAGTTCAGTAAAGTGCTGTTGACCTTAAGCTTGGAGAGAAGTTTAACTTCTGTCACAAAAATGAAGACTTAAGACTTGACTTGAGCGATTAAAGCAAAAACTTTCACTTGTTAAGCTTTGACCTGGCAAAATCATGCAAACATAAAATAATAAATAGGACAGCAACATACTATAGGACCTGTGTAACCATGAACTGTCCCTTGATAGAGTCAATGCAGGAGAGTTGCAGGTCCCAATGCAAACTATACAAGGGTTGCATATGCATACAAAAACTACATGTGTTTGTAGGTCCTATGTCTGAGGGGGATCTATTGGAAGAGTATGACAGAAATTAAACATCATATTTGTAATCATGTTGTCATCAGTATGAAATTAATCTTAAATGTCAAAACACTGTGTTTTCAATCTTTCTCTTCCACAGTGTTTGCTATTGTAATGGGCGTGACTGGCTTCTTGTCCTGGAGTCTTAAGGATGGTGGCACGTCCGTTAGCCTATTAGTCTGCGTTGTGTTCGGATAGTATAGGAAGGGATGACTCGGACCACAGTGGCTGCTGGTTCTGTCTGTCATTTACTGGTGGAAGATGGGTGGCATCACAACATCTGTACATCTGTACAACAAAATAAATAAAACACAATGTCTGCGTGGTTAGGCAGCGGTTTCTCCCTCAAGCACAGCTACACACAGACCCCTGCAGCACTGAGAAATGTGTCTACTATATTTTCCAAAAGTACATTTACAAACTTGCATCCGGACACATAACACATCTGCATATTCACAACACAGAAGTATAATTTAAAAATGTGTATTGCTACATTTAATATTCACAAAAATGAAATAATTGTTCATATTGCAGTGGAGAAAAGCAAAGCCTACCTCTCCTCAGTGCGTTTAGCGCAAACTGAGGAGAAGCGGCGCGTAGTGACATCATACACTCGCGACTGTGGTACAGATTTAAAGTGACAGTACAGATATTCGATAGTTAAGTAAGATCAGACTATGGAACCCTCTTTGATCATAACAGAACAATGTTTTTTAGTATCCAATCAGGGTTTGGTGATATTTCAAATACAACAGTAAAATAAAAATGTAATCTCAATCCAGTTACACTATGCTGTTCCACATTAGCCCAGAGCAGACAAACTTACCACTTGCTGTAGAGACGACCTTTCCCATGTTTTGTGCCCCACGGTCGACTCTTCTACATGCTTGGAAGTGGATTGTCAACAATGTAATACTCAGCTTCACTGCAAGGTTTGAGCATGGACAATAAGTCAGGTCAGGACTCATACAGCCAGCAAGGCCACTGCTCAAAAGTGCACGCAAATTTTATCAGTGTGATTTTTTTAGTGTGCTTGAACCATCGATAATTTACTGTATGCCATTGCTGCCTGCACACACACATGAGGCAGCCTTAGTCATGAGCAGTGCTTCAAACTGTAACCACATAGTCAATACTGGCTAAGTGGCAGTAAAAAACATTAAATCCCATACAGGTCACTGCAGCACTCACACAGATGCTCTCCATATGTAGCCTGGCATAGTATCTCTCGATTCACCGCTCATTTCCAAGGGGCAGTACCAACGGGCGCAGCCAAAACTGCCTTTGGACGCACTTGAATAGACATAAAACATACAACTAATCAGAGCAGATCCAATAATCACAACACTATTGTATTCTACAAGCAGGGTAAGTAATCACCAAAGCTCATTCAGTATAGACTGACAATAACACAACAGCACCCTATTAAACACAGCCATAACAACAGCCCTACAGAAAGACATGTTAAAACTCTCTTCCTAACATACCAAATCTTCTCACCAAAATTTGCCCCTCAGTAAGACAGTCACAGTTGGACTCACAAGGAAATGCTTTGGTATTGTGCTAAACTGAACAACATGACTGTATTATTTTGTCAGCATGTCATTTAGATGTCCGCCACAGGCGACTTCGTCATCATGTTTCTGCGTGCTTGCTACTCTGAATAAATCAGGTTTTTGCTACAATTCTCTTCTTTACTGGCCTTTCTCTTATTGTGTGTTTCGCTCTCAGCTTTCCTTTTTTTTTTTCCTTAAGGAGTCAATTGTTATAATAATGGATTCTGACTGTCCACCAGCTCACAGTACTAATGTTAGTTAGTTAGAACTTCTCTAGAGATATGCAGAAAGGTAAGCAGAATAAACCAATCACATGTTCATTTTTCACAACAAAGACAGTGATTACTGACAACTGACCAGGCAATATTTGTGACAGGTGATTATTCTCTGACTGACAGTGCACGTGCCGCAAGTGCAACTCTTATTATTATTATTATTCAAGTCCTTTGCAACCTGTCACATTCACTGACTGGCCTGCAGTCATTGCATTTCTGAGCTGAATTCCAAACTCATATTTTTGTGTTGTGTTTTGACAGGTTTGGCCTGCGTCTCCCGATGGCCAGTCTGGGTCTGTTCACTGCAAGATCAACTCACTTGTACCTAGGTCATCATATACTGGTGCTTTGTCACACCCCTTGGCATTTTACTCAGACAAACAACGTATGCTTAGCGCGTGTATGAGAGACACAGGGCTTTAAACAAACTCCCATTTAGCCCCATTGGCATCAGTTTCAGACGCTTGCTTTTACTGACACAGAAGAAACACAGACAAAATCTCAGGAGTTGGAGGTTGGGGTGGACTTACACACAAAACCTTTGCCAAAGAGACCAGGACCTGTGTAGACCTGTGAAACCAAAAATGTAAAACCAACCATCTCTTGTTTAAAGTTACCAGGTAGTCTTAGTGTCTTAACCTAAAGGAGCAGCAACTGTTTCACTTAATCCCCATATTGATCTTTCCCTAAACCTTTCCAAGGAGTTTCTATTAAACAAAATGCAACCATTGCACAACAACAAGAATTTTAAATCAGCCACCTGTTTGGAAAGACTTTGTGCCGGAGGGATTTGTGTGTCAAACACACAAGCTAGCAGAGGTTGCGTTAGACTTTCTGATTGTCCTTCATTTTGACAGACATGGACGAAAAAAATCTGTCATAATCAATTACTATCTGTCATAAACTGTGTGCTTGCTTGTGCGTAATCAAAAGCATCAAGTGTGATTGCTGCTGAGGCAATTGTCACCAAGATTTGTGGTTTTCTATCAGACAGCTGACTTCTCATTGCTGTTTTAAATTTGTTCTAGAGGCTGAAGCTCTGCTGTTACACTGGACACTGGGATTATCAGCGACACTTCAGCCAAAGTTTTGAAGTCGGGCAATGTTTTTCCCAAGGAAGTGATCAAAAGTCAGCAAGACTGTCTGAATGTTGGATTTCCCAATCCTGCAAGCACTCTCTTCATCGAGAGGAAACCCCGCTGCAAGCGCTCCTTTTGCACCAGTGGCACAACTGCACCACTCTGTGATCCATAGTGGTCAAGGACGCACAACAAGGCCTTCAGCCTGTAGTTCTCTTTAACACACTGTCAGTGCCTGGATAAGGAGATGCATTGAGTACGGTGTCCAGGTCAGCAATGATGCCCACATGCTCAGGAGGGAATCTTTTTTTAATAAATTCAGTCACCTTGTCAACATACCCTGTGTGCAAAATGGAGAAGGTCTGCGTGTCTGGCTTTGCGTGTGATACCACAGAACCTGCCGTCTGGTTCATCTGCATTATCCTCCTTGCTACCACCTGCTTTTCCTTCATTCTCTACCACATTTCTCCCTCTTTTTCACCTCGTTTATCAGCGCCATCAAAATTATTGGGCTTTTTTAAAGACACTTCGTACGTTTAGCTGCCATGACATTTTGTAATGGCTAAAGTCAAAGAAAAACTTGAGGTCAAGACAAGACTCTAGTCAATAGCTAATTAGTTTGACACACTCACCACCAACTGGACAGGGGTGTGAATTACAATCTGTCAAAATGACAGAAGGCCTTCAAAATAATCTGTCATTGTTAATTAAAAAAACATCAATGACGGAAAATATTTGGTTTAGCAGCTTAGCTGCACTTCATTCATCCTGCAAGATCACACAACAGCATTACACACACCTAACAGCACCGTTTGGGTAGTCACATGTTTCACTTAAAATTAACACTAGGTACAATAACAATGTTAGTGCATTTCAGTATGGCAGCACTTTGAGAAATTCTGTCATGTTGTGTAAATGAGATGGGCTCAACATAGACTACATTGAATGCACTATGTGAAAGTCATTTTTCCTGCTTTCTTTGCAGCAAACTCAGCCGATCTGTGTAATTCATCCTGAATACAATTCACCCCTCTTAAGGGATAGAAGAGTCCACAAAGGCTAGTGTTCTTTAAAAAAAAGGGAAAAAAACTGAAAAGCTGCTCTCCCTCTATACCATTGTCATCAGACAGTCGAAGGAATTCTGAGCGCAGTCTCATGGTTGGGAAAAGTTGGTTAAGTGGTTTTGGGGAAACTGACACTTTGAAGTGCCATAGTTGTTGCCACTGGAATTAAATGCGTGTGTGTGTGTGTGTAACCTCAGCTCTTTGAACAGATCCTGCGTATTTTTGTCTTTTTTTTTGGACTTGCTCTTTGGGTCACTCAGTCTGTTGTAGTTACATCTTGTTTCAGATATTTTAGTCAAATGGAGAACAAATGCAAGCTTGTTGTAAATCTCCCACATTTGTAGAAAATGGGTGCATAGAGCAGTGAGAGCTCGATCAGCACTGACACAATTAACTTATCATATATGGCATATCCAATCTATCTTGCATGCTGCTATTAATTAACCAAAGACTGGTTGGATACTTGTGTTTAATATGAGTTTGGGTTTTTTTTGTACCCTTTTAATCTTAAAAGGGTACAAAAAAAAAAAAAAAAATCAGCTCAAATTTACTCCAAATGTCATTTTAAATGAGGGTGACTGCACAATGATTGAAAGTGCATTTGCATTTTCCTAAAACTAAATCAATAAACCATTCTGAAGGTTCCTTAAAATGTATCAATAAAATATGAGATGCTTTGTTACCTTTTCAAATACTGACTGCAGAACCAGCATAGACGGTAAAATAACGCATTTATCTGAGGATACATTTTCAATACTGTTTTTACCCAGACAAAGGTTTATATAGTGCTGTGTCGTCTCCTTGAATTACTGAGTTTACTTTTGCGTTTGTTCTGTAGAAACACAGCTGTGATCTTGAGACCTGAAATTTAAATAAAGCAATGCAGTATAGTGATTGTTCTTGAAGTATATATATGAATGTCTCCATATACGTCAGCTTTCTTAACAGTTTTGAAACCAGCTCATTTTGATCTCATAATACATTTTTGTTTCATGTCAGCAGATTTATTCAGTTTTTAGTTGTTTGTATTTGTGAACACACTAATACAGAATGCAAGAATGATGTAAATCCAGTGCAACCTTGATTTACCTGCAAACAAAGGCATTACTAAATAACCAGAAAGAGTACATTTGAATTGGAGCTAATAAGGCCAATTAGAATCTGTGATCCCCACTGTGAGGGCTGAACGTAACACACCTCGTGGCTTTGCCTCTTACATTAAGATCTTTGAATTTTTCCTTTACTTTTGCTTTTTGTCACATTTTTGTGTCTTGCCAGCTTTGTGTTGAATGGAGAAGTGAAAACTGCTTGTGCTTGTCGATGAGATGTCTCCGAAGGATACTTTGTGTCCATGTGACATTTAAACTAAATTGATTTATCATGTAGCACAGTGCAGGGATGTGATGAGTGTGTGTGTGTGTGTGTGTTGCATGGTGCACATCGTGTCATGACTCTTAAATTTGACCTTCTCCCCTTTTTACAACATCAGACATATTGGATTTAGCTGCACTGACAATACTTGTTCATTTGTTTTGCTGTTTTCTGTTGACAGTTATTAGAAGACAGAGCCATATTCTTTTAAGATTAACTACACAAAGGCTTAACATCCTGCTTGTGTGGCCATCAAACTTCTTCACACCACGTGCTGCTCAGCCTTCTATAAATGCACATTATACATTTTGACCTTTTGAGTAGAGGGGAAAGCACAGGTGTAACTAGTCACATGATGACTCCTCTCCATTTAATTGCCCCAGAAAGACATCCCAGTGTGCTAGCAGGTAGGCCTACGGCATCAGAACCCTGAGACAGGGACACTTGACTCAAATACAGTCATCATTAATGTTTTCAATTACACCTGATTTTGCTGATAAAACAAGTATGACAGAAAAAGATCTAATGTTCTTTTGTCAGATATGAAAGAGACTTAAAAATTTCGCCCATGGAAGTCAGTGTTTTTTTTCCCCCCCTGCACAGAATATTTAGCACTGAGGTGCTGTTGAAGTGGCACGTGGTTCAACAACACTTTATGCCGTTTGCCCACAACACAGACACATATAACAACCTTTTGTGCTGTGTAAAGTTAATTAGCGCTGACATATTCAGTGCATGCAGTCATGAATGCAGTGTTCATTTCCATACTTACTTTTAGTGATCTTGACATTGCTCTAAGCAGCAATGCAGACATGGTCTTACTCTGGCCTGTGAATTATTGCCTGAATTAAATTACACTCCTGTCACTGTTTTAGTAGCTCAATTTACAGTCGCCTCTCCCTCCCATGAACACTACCCAAGAGTTCACATTGGAGATCTGTGTGCGGCAATGTGTGAAAGACACAGACACACACGCAATGCTGTTCATTCTTAGGCATGCACACTCACAAGTGGATGTTCCTGTCACTTCATTTTCTTTCTGATTGTCACTGTGATGTCTCAGAGCTGTCCATCAAGAAAGAATTGGGAGATCACATGAGGAACATCGTCCATAGCATCGCCTCAGACCACTAAGAAGCCAAAGGCTTTTGGCATGATCTTTTATTCCGTGTCATCTTTTATCTTGTTTCTATGACTGCATTGAGAGGTCATTTCATGTCTTATCTTAGGTGTTAAAATCTTGTGCAAACAAGCTAAATTGGATCAAATATGCATGACAGCCAGATCACTGCACTGCATATTTGTTTAGACATATACGGTTGAGAAAATAAAAGGTCAAATTATGATCAAATCAAGCCTACAAGGCCCAAAGGGGCATAGTAAGAACCTTGTATCATTTAAGTGACATCTTACCTTTGCAGAGACAATGTTCGTCTTTAGAAGCAACATGGAGTATTCTTAGCATAAACGGTAAATATTTAAAACATTGGAGCTCCATGCGACTTAACTTTGGCATACTTTTTAAAAATAGCACCATGTCTGCAAACAATGAATAATTCAACAACATACTTAAAAGCCCACATGCATGTTTTAGCAATGGAGGTCTACTGCAAGTTCTGTACATTCTGTGGTTTAGTGTGTTGGTCACAAGCAATGACATTTTAAAAGTTTATGTGGTATATGGTTGCCACTGAAATAGGACAAAAGCCACAGAATCGTTAAAATGGTTAAAAATAATTAGCAATAGATTGATTTGACTTGATTGCAGACATGAGGTGGATGATAAGGTGTCTAAAATAATTGCTGATTACTCACAATTTTTTTAGACTCAGGAAATCTGCGCATGGTAGCTTGATTGTCACACAACCTTTTTTGTGTCTGCAGGTATTTGAATTTAAGTATAAGCATTTTTTTGTAATTCAAAGAAGTATTTCCTATAATTAAATTTTTTAAAGGTGCTCATTGCCCTTATATAGTGTAATTCTGTTGGTGGAACAAAAAAAAAAAAAAAAAAACTAAAAAAGTACTTTCCCTAATTAACCTTTCGCTAAGCCTTTTGTACGTGGTATAAGTGAAGCACAGTCTCATATGAAACGCCAAAGGCGGTCTCCTGACTCCCATGCTTCCTTAACTCATCCATCCACCCAGCTTCCTCTTCTCATGGACTCTGTTGCTCTTTATAGTATGTCTCCTAAATTTCTCCCTCGCAGTATTTTATGTGAGTTAGTAGCCTTATAAAACCCTCAAACTGCTCAATAGTAAGAAATTGATGTTCAGTACTATCACCTTTATGCGAGAGAAAAGGGAGAGATTATTTAAAACGTCAATCTTGTAGCAGACAATCAGTCAATTCAAAGACTGGCAGAGGCACACAACACCTTTTAATGCTCTAAAATAAGGTTTAAATTACCCTGGAAAATGATCTTGTTAGGAGTTGGAGACAGGGCTGTTTAACTTTTGGAAAGTTCTACTGTTTCATGACTTAGCGTTACTTAGTTATGTAACTGGACAGATTCATCTGGGCTCTTTACTGTTGATATTTCCTGCTTATGGAGATGACATCACTGTTTTTATTATTGGAATGAGGGAGGAGATTATTAAAGGACATCTGAAGGACACATGAAAATCCTTGCAAAGGAGATTGGGACAAAAGGGAAGTCTAGTGTGTTGGCATTACTGGTAGTAATCCAGAACTTCAAATTTCAGCAAGACTGCAACATAGCTGTTTGTGGTTTCTCATCTGGTGATCTGTACCTACTAAAGACTCACACGTGTTGTTTGACAGGTGTAAGGGTGGAGTGATAAAGTGAGCTTTTAGGTTCAGTTTCCTCTTTTGAATTTTACGTTTGAATGTAAGCAACTTCCATAAGGCACCATTTCAAAATGCACCCGTGTGTTTTGTTTTGTTTTTTTTTTTCGATTCAGCATAATAAGGAGAAAAACTCAAAAACACTTTCAAAGCTGAAAAAACTGCCTTCTATCAGAAACAACTCTGCCTTCTTATTGGCATTACCGAGATCAAGGTGATAATGTTTGTCTGCTCCTCATCTTTCAGATGGGATTGATCTCAACCCATGGATGGCATGATGATCATCCATCAGCCGATGCGTGAACACCACGACTTCACTGCAGCTTGTACGGTAATTTCTCACCAGAGGATGAAAGTAGTACAAGTACTTCATCTCCCAGTGACAATTGCCTTAGGTGAGGCCCTCTGTTATACAGGGACAGTTGAAGTTCTTAGGCTTGGAGCAAATGCATAAAGAAATCCATTTTTCATTGTCCTGGGACAGGCCTACTGGCCTCTGTAAACCCACAACTCTTCATCATTTGCACTAAGTCAAAACGCAATACATGCTGCTCAAGTAGAAAATATTCTAAAGCAAAAATAGGTAGGACTGATGCTTGGGTAGCTTGTTGTTGTTGTTGTTTTATTGTGTTTTGGTCATTTTATCCTACTTCTATTGTTGTACTTTTTTTTTTTTGCTTTTGTTTTAGCTTGCTTTTATTGTTGTACTTTGTTTTTGTTTTATTTTCATTTTGTTTTTTCCATCTTTTATTGTTGTACTTTGATGTTTTTGTTTTTGATTTTGTTGTTTTATCCTGCTTTGTTTTATTTTGATTCTAATATTTTGATTTGTTTGCTCTGTTTGTCTGTTGTTTTATTCTGCTATGTGAAGCACTTCAGGCTGCACATTTGTATGAAAGGTGCTGTGTAAATAAAGCTGAGTTGAGTTGTGTTGTTACAATTGCACTGTATGTGTAGCTTTGATTCCATTTTAGCAGTACTTGCTGCTGTACAGAAACCTGGGCTCTGGGTGGTATCCTGTGGAGTCTGCATCTATTTATGTTGTCTCATATTGGGCAAAAAATAAATACATTGATTGAATCAGGATAAACTGTATATTTACAGTCACATGTTCTTCAGGGGCCTTTTCCAACCAGACCTCTCCAGCACTTCTAAAAATTGACAGCTATGAACTGCCAGGTGCTTGTGTCCCTACTGTTTTGTTTTTCACAACTTTTTCATTTTTGTCTCCCGTTTGACCTGATCTCTGTACACAGTTGCTCATACAGTAACATTTTTACCCCATTTCTGCTTACCTGAGGCCATAAACACCTTTTGAATGGAGCCAAGTATTGGGCCAAATCTATAGCTAATCATGCTTCCTTGCCTGCTTGCATCTTTCGTCTTGTGGCAACAAGAAAAAAAATCGATCACCATCTTGAAAAATATGGCCATTTCCTCAAATGGAATGAGGAGAGGAAAAGGAGTACAGTACCAGAGGTCTCCTCAGAGAGAGGACACACGAGCATCCATTGCAGGAGTCTGTTATTTAACTGACACATGAAGGCACTGAAAAACTATTAGAGACTCGATTTTGCAGTTCAACTGGAGGCTGCATTGATGGGCCTTGTACGGCAGACTGCTTTAAATGAGGGTAATGCACATAAAACTACCAGCTAAAAACATGACATAATTGATTGACAGTATTGTATCTAAGAAACCTAGGAGCTCTAAGAAAATGTAAGATCCATATAAATATTACTCATTGAAAATGGTGACTATCGACTTTTCAGTGAAACTAACTGGAATGTCAAGTTCATGACAGAAGAGAGATACACTTTTGGAAAAAGTCTGCTTTTTGGGCTTTCTGTGTCCTAAGCGTTCATGCAGAATAGATCTCCTCTCCTAAACAACAACTTCTCTGCAGAGGTCAAAGTACAATATGCATTATAGAACTGCACATGAAGTATTAAGAACTACGGACCCTCACTGGTCATAATTAAAACTGTCTTTTATAACTTGTGTCACGGCTTAGCCTTAAACTCCACAAAAATATGCAAAAAAATCTCACGAGCCTCCCAAAAGTGCCACAGTGCAGATATATGTACAGCGAAAAATACACTCTGTACAAAACACGGTCAAAAATATTATTTACCACAAAAAAAAAAAAAAAGAAAAGCTATGTACAACAAGAAACTCACAGGCAAAAGAATCTTCAAACAGTCAAGGCAATAATCCAACAAAACAGGAGAATTGTTACCTTCAGTGTAAGCGGAAACTCAAATGACTTCATGCTGCTGAAGCAGCTCCTCGTATACTACAAGCCCCTCCCTCTGGGCTCAAATTTTACAAAAACAAATCAATTGGCATATGAAGCACCAAAAACACATTCCAAAAATAATGATAATTTGGAACAAATATGCTTCCATATATCATGACATTTACTTTGTACCAACACTCTGCAAACAAGGCACAATTAACAATTAACCTAAAAATACACACATTACTGATGTCACGTCACTGCAATTTGGCACGCCGGCGCAAGCATAAAAGTCCAAGGAATAGTTGGCTCTGGTTTTCTTCTGGTAACAGGATGTCGGCGCAAAACTTGAGTGATGGGTGAGTCAGCATGTGTGTGCGTGCGTGTGAAAGTGTATGCTGAATCAGTCCCAAAACGACCATGTGTGCACCCTTGGTAGCATGAGGGGAACAGGGAACACCGGAGAAAAGATGTGGAGCTGAGCGTTCAGTTGTGTGGCTGTTTGAAGATGGCGGGAGGCGGGGAATTACTGGTTGTGTGGATGTGGATGTGGATGTGTGTGTGTGTGTGTGTGTGTTCACAGTGTGGGGGCGGATTGTGTATGTCACGCTGGCTGCGGGTGTGCAGCTCGCAGTCAGGCCCGCTCTGCCACACTTGTCTCTCTTGGACTACACTTTGAAACCTCGAGGAGTCACCAGTCTGTGACCACAAAATGAGGCTTCATAAATCGAGATACGTAATTCCATAACCATCAATGTCAAGTCTGTCTCTTCTGTCTGCTCTCCATATCCTACTGTCAAAACAAGGTTGAAAAGAAGAGGGACTATTATGCTATTGAAGCATACAGATCTTCATAAAACAGTGTGAGAAGCTAACAAGTTATAGAGATAGTGAGTACAGAATGTTGTATCTTTCTTCACTTCACTCTGTCTTTTCTGGAGAGGGTCAGTGATGCTCAGGATTAGGAAGATAACTTTGGAAATGTAATAAGTTATAGATTATTAGTTGATCTATATTTCAATTACTTTATCAAAATAATGTAATTTACTACATTTGATTACTTTCTGATGACTTTCTAAATTTTAAATGAATATATTTAACTGTTGTTACGACCGGCTCGAAAGCCGCAACAAAGCAGGGAGATGGACTTGAGGAGTAACAGTAATTAACTTATTTTTATTACATTAACCAAGGCAAAATAGTGCGTAGTGTAGATGTTCGAATCAGTAGTGCGTGTGGGTGTAGGGATGAAGTGATCGGTGGGAAGTGAATGTTGTAGAGTGCAAACACAAAAGTTAAAGTAACGCAAAATAACGCATGGT
>JAPQLA010000019.1:5524885-5544070 GCA_029822935.1 Naso vlamingii
ACCTGGGCCGTGGGTCTTAAGTAACCAGGCTCACTGGCCAGGTGTTCCTAGTTAACTCAATTCCCTTCGGCTCCGCCCAGCTGTACCTAGAAGACACAGAAGCACACACACAGTATCGAGGGCAACAGGAATAGGTACTGGGGCCGTCACACTGTTAACCGGCAGTGTTAACCTTAAATTGGTACTTGACATTAGCAGCATGGTGTGGCAGAAGGGAGGTAGGCAATGCCTTCCTGACTTTATTTAATATGACTTTGCAGTTACTGTATAGGCTACATACCTGCAGATGTTTCCTCAGGTTTGACATGGGAACTTTTGACCTCCATAGCATTTTAACAGCTGGTAAATATATTTTGCATTGCACTGTTATGTTTAATTCCTTCTCTGATTTTTGAATAAATTTTATCTTATTTTATTTTTTCTCTTTAATTTCCAGCACTGGAACACGTTTTTATCTGTTGACACGGTGGCAACTCTCAGACAGGTTGTTTAGCTTTGCTTGGCAAAGTGGACTGATTTAACTGGCAGACGTGATGCTGCAAATTCAAACAAGAGAACCAATCAAAAGAATCAGAATAGCATCAACTTCACTTAACTGTCTTGACTGGAAATGACAAAAGATGGTGCATTGTGCATGTCGGTACACGATGTGAGTCCCTACGCGATGTGAGTTGCATATGCACGTAGAGGTCCGCCATCTTGGACAGCTAGCTACACTTGGACAAATCGCATGTGGTTACTTAATGCTAATGTTAAACATTACTGATTAAGTTTGCACTTTTCAACACGTCACGATATGAGTTTCATGTTTTGATTTGAGTTTGACGGTCAAAATCATGTTTAATGGTTTGAAACTAAATCATAAATGCAGTGTGGCTAGCACTAGCCAGCTCTGGTGCTAGCAATGGCCTGCTTTATAATTTCAACTTGTGGTTGCTAGTTTGCTAGCACCAAGCAAGGACATTAGCATAACATTAGCTGCTAAAAGCACTCTAACTTAACTGGCAAATAAATTACTCATCAACAATTAACATCCAGTTTACAACAAACCATGCCTTTGCCACTTATTCAGTGTGTAATCCTAACCCAAAAATACAGTTGGGAAAATTAAAAATTTAATCAGTAACATTTAACGTTAACAGTAAGTAACCGCATATGATTTGTTCAAGTGGTGTAGCCATAGCTAGCTGTCCAAGATGGCGGACCACCTCATGAGATTCACATCGTGTACTGACAGTGCACATCAAGGCAACAAAATAATTGTTTAACATATAGCCTAAGACTTTTACAATGAAAATATTCAAATGTAACTTCCTTTGTAATCAACATTTTCATAAGTAATTAAATTACAAATGTTTTATCAGTAACTGTAACAGATAACAGTTACATTTATTTTGTAATTAAATTACGTAGTGCCATTACATGTAGGCCTAACTAGTTAACCACCAACTGGTCATGCTTATAATCCAGTCCTCTGGCTCATGCTGCCTCACATGAGACAAGGGGCTTATGAGATCATGTTATGGTATGAGAAACATATTCTATTTTGTTTCATACATCCATTTTTTAAATATTTTTTGCTGATTGTTTTTTGTTTCATCATGCTTAATCTTTTTTTGGAATATTTGACACTGCACATTCAGTATACCTCTCCTCCCTTAATTTGATATCTGACTTTTTCTCTTTCCTTCATTTCCTTCATTCTCCAAGCTGATGTCTACCCTGTCTCTTTCTTTATTTCTTTTGCTTAGGATGTCTTTCATACCTTTTTCTTGACCCTTGATTCTCCTTAGTCCTGTTAATGTGTTCCCCCTATGGTGTGTCAGCTTTCAATTTAAAATTGCAAAAGAGAAAGGATAAAAATCTAAGAAAGTCTTGCATGAAATTCTGTTCTAGAGGTTAAAACTCGAGCAACCCTTGTTATACAAAGAGCAACTTAATTTTCAACCAAAGTGTTTCAGTGTGTGAGTCCCGAATGAGCTGCCAAAACAAATTATACCCAGGAGGAAAATGAACACATTCAACCAGACTAAACAACACAAGCTCGAAAATGCCTTTACGTCTCATAGAACAAAATTCACATGAAGCACTTTTCTACACAGTTGTGCCTAAGAGGATATAGCAAATACATGTAGTTAGTTTACACTTCTGCTTCTGTTGGCAGTTCTAAAAAGCCAAAACTCCTCTGCAGAGCAATGCTTGACATTTATATAATTACTTGAGTCACTGAGTATGAGTCTGTGTTCAGCAAATATCACTGAGTTGCACACTGACCGCACTGTTTGTCTGCATCATAGTGCTGGGAAAGATCAATACTCAGGTAAAATTGGAAGAAAAAAAAAAAGTATCTCAATAGTAAATTACTGAAAATACAAGTTACTTTCGATTTTAATATTAATATATAACATTATCATTATTGCTCTTTCATTTAAAAGCAAAACTACAGAAGCACTAAACAGTCAAGGATTCTTAGACTTAATTTCCTCTGTTCTCTCGAGATCTCAAGTTTATTATATCATTATCTCAGGATAACGAAGATTGTTTTCACTTGATCTAAAGAAAACAAAAGGCACTTTTCTTGAGATGAAGAGATAATTTATTTACTTTTAAAATTAATTAATAGTTTATTCATTTTAGATTTATCAACTTCCTGCTAAACCTTTGGTAATCAAATGTGTCATTTAAGGATGAGGTTTGGTCACATCATAAATAAACATGCTACAGGTAGTTGTGAGCACTGTGAAATAAAGAAAACAGTGGAGCACATACCTTTACATTTTCCAAGGCATCAACAAGGGACACAGACACTTAGACACTTGAACCAGATGGGTCTAAGTATAAGAGAACTGTTGCACACTGACTGATGGATGCCCTGAAGATGAAGCTAATTGAAATTAAGCCATTTTACCATTTGTTTTGTGTTTAGTCAACATGACATGTCACATTTGATAAAGGAAAAAGCCTGGATTAGTGTGGCTGATTATGTAAATTTATAAATCTAAATTAAACAAATAAATAACATTTAAAAAGTTAATAAGTTATCTCTTTATCTCGAGAAAACGGCCTTTTGTTTTCTTGAGATCACTAGAAAATGAGCTATGTTATCCCAATATAATGAGGCATTTTAAGTCATGATCCTGAGAAATTGGAGGAAAGAAAATTTAAGAATTCATGATCGCTTAGGACTTTCATATAAAACAGAGCTCTATAGCTACACAATAATTTAATGTCATTAACATAACATTAGAGAATAACGTTCCACATGAAAATTAACACACAGTAGCTAATGTTATCTAGTTAACTACATTTTCACTTACAGTATGCGTAACTGACTCCAATGTGCTTGTGGAAGTTAGAGAAGAGGTTTTAAAAAGCATCCATGTCAGTGCTTTTTAGAAGGTATGGCAACTACTTTGGTCTTTTTTAGATTTCGGTCCAAAAAATATCTCTTCAGATGTGGACAGGGATTGTCACTTGAAGCTACCTCTTGTTCTGGGTTTTGCACCGTCATCTTTCTTGGTCAAAAGACTGGTGGTGCCTCTTTTTATTTCAGGCAGCTGCAACTAAATCTATAGTAAAAAGTAACACTTGTACACCTCTCCAAACACACACACACACTCACACACCTGCGTTTTGGGTAGATTAGATGTAATTAAGGAATTTGGCAAATGTAGTATAGGAAAAGTAGATTACTGACACCAAATACACTTGGTCAAGGGTGGAAGTTCCTCAAGAAAACTCGAAGGCTTACTCATGCTTTACTTAAAATGAGCTACTAACCATCCCTGGAGCTAGGGTTATAATGTGTAACCTTCTCTCCACCTCACACTGTCTGCCCCACACAGCACCTTTACACACACTGCCTGCAACTGACACACACACGGCTTCTCCTGTATGATTTGTGCCATGTGTATCAGCCATATTAACAGCTATACTCTAGGCTGTTACTGACTGCAGTAAGGGTAGAAACTGAGCCAGCATCCAACTGCATCCTGCAGCAAAAAAGTGTATGTGTGTGTGTGTGCATGTGTGCGTTTCTGTGTGTCTGTGTGTGTGTAAACCCCAAAATACACACACAACACCTCAGAACCATTACAGATGAAGCAGGCTAGGGGCAAACCCAGGGAGGAACAACAGAACCAGCACTGAACAAATGGCCGATTTTTATCACCAAGGCAGTGACAGCAAAAGGGGCTTATGTGATGACTTCACACAGTGCTGTTCACAACACTGAATCTCTTAGAGATTAAGCTGCACCAAAGGTTGGAGTACAGATTAGACTGGCCTTCTCATTTTGGCCACACAGTAGAATTCATAGTTGCATTGGAACAGTTTATTTTGATTGAACTCTTCTTGCATCACTTGAAAAGCTACATATTAGAAGGACATGCTTAGGGCTTTTTTTTCTGTATTCACTGAATACTAGTTGCTGGAGGTTACTTTTGCATAGAATTTAGGAAGATCAATTTTTTTTTTGTAATTAAAAAAGCATCCAAGCACTAAGTTTTTTGAATGCCCCTGTGAGAGAAAATCCATTAAGGCATGGGAATGGAAAATTAGAGGAACACAAAGGACAAAACACTGTACTGAAATAAAAAGTAATTACATACTGTAGTACTGGAGCAAAGGCTCATTCAATAATGTAGATCCTGCCCACTGTACCAATGCTAATCCATAGTGTTTGCATGGAAACTTATAGTATTAGTTTGGCTTTTTAAGACTAGAAACAGGGAGGAACTCTGCCCAAAGGTGCCAATATCTACAATTCATCATGTTGCTAATTAGCAAGAAAATTTACATTTTGTACTCATTAAAGGGAGTGGATGCCTTCAACAGCTATGAAGTGACACCAAGCCAGGCATACTGGAATTCAAATGGTCAAGTTTGCCTGCTTCTGTCCTTACTCTCTGAGTGGTTTTACCACAGAAGTCAGTAACAGGCATCAACATTAAACTTACAATTTACATTTGTTTGAGTTGGCCAGTTTTTTTCATTCATTAAGGCAGACCTGGGAAACATCTGCGCCACATGCCTCCAGCCCCGAAAATACCAAATGCACAGCTACTGGCTCTGAGCACAGCACACTTGACTAAGCTTGACACCCAACACACTGACTCCAGAAATGAGGGCCTGTAGTGTCACACACAAAGAGCAGGTCATCGCAGATGCTTTAAATGAATAAGATAATGGATCCAAACACATGTCTTTATTATATTTTATCTTTTTTCAAAAGTCTTTGAGTTTAAAAATTCTATGTCTTTATTAAATCATTTGTCAAACTCAGCTGGTCAAAGACAGCATATTGAAATCTCTTTCATTTGTCAATAATTATGGAAAACCAAAACAGTTTACAAAGTCGGTTTGCTAAAAAAGAAAGAAATAACAGAAAATAACAGAATGTAATTCAGGCTCAAATTCTCAAGTGGGCATTTTTGTGGTTCACTGTAATTTTGTGTGATATCTTGACAGGCTTGGTCAAAAAGTCTCTGGTGAAAGGCCCTACCAGAGGTTCCTCTTTATTTTTAATTATCAGCATTACTGAGATCTCAAACATTGCGCTTGAGATGTGTTTTACCTCTCTTAAAGATAACACTAATGTGATTCTGTCTGGGATCTCCTCCCTTCATCATTTACTGAAGGTTCCTGCCCCTTTCAAGATACATTTAGTCCCTTCAGGCAGATTATTCCTAAATATGATACCATCTTTTTAATCCTTTGCTGTTTTAACAAGTCAATTTCTCTTTGGCAACATAAAAAGACTCTTCAGATCCAGGTCTGCTTTCTGGTCTCAATATTTCCTTATCCTCTTGTTGTGTCCCTGAATATTTTAAGACTGCTAGCCGCAGTAGAAAAGCCAAAGTAAGAACTCTTCTGATCTCACTGACTGTGATCCATTTTGAAATGGCATTTCATTTGCAAAGTTTTAAAGAGGATTGTCTCTGCACAGCTCGTCCTATTCACTGTTATGTTTTGTTTTGTTCAATATAAATTTGACTCAGCAGTATAGAGCAGAACATGTTCTTGTCAGGGTTGTAAACAACATCTTGTTGAATGCTTATTCTGACAAGGATGTATGCTCCTTCACATTTGTAAAACTTGTGATGTTGTTGACAGAAACATTTTTATTAATAGATTGAGGTGGTCGATTGATGTGCCAGCAGCTGCATTAAATTTTCCCTCCAGTAGAGAAGAAAGGGTTCACTGTCTGTTGCTTAGTTTGTCCCCCAACAATACTTGACTATGTGAAAAGTGTCTCAAGGTTTTTGCCTTGGAAAGTGTTTTTTTTTTCTTAGTGCTATTTACAAACCTTGGCTTCCACAGACAAGACATCTCCTTACAAACCTCAGCACATGACACATTTAAACATCAAAATATCAGGCAAGTGGACAACACTTATTTGTGAAACCACTGTCCTTTGAATGTTTAGCAGGGCTCTTATTTTTCCCTTAATCAATATACATGTTTATCAGTCTGATACATTTTTACATACATTAAAATCTCAAATAAATAAAATGTTTAGAGTGAAACTGGACTAAAAACCAGACCAGAATAGCAGAATACGCATGACAGTGTTTGATTGGTAACTTGAAAAACATCTTTTGCACTGCAGTGAAGAAATGTGATTAAATTGAGTTTTTCTGGAATATACGAGTGAAAACTGAAAATCTCCTTCTGCTTCCTAACACCCTCAGACAAAAAGCCCATTTAAAATCAAGGCAATGTCCAAATCTCTAAATTGGCACACTTAAGATCTCCGTAATGGTTCCATCTTTTGCTCTATTTGGAGCATCAGAGCTTTATCAGAACACTTTATGGTGTCATTACGGTCGGCTTTGTAGTTTGCTGCACAGATTTTGAACTTATAAGAAACAGATGTTTAAAAAGAAATACAACCCCAAATCACAGACATGTTGGTTCACATGGGATTAATATCATCACAGGACTTCTGTGTTTGTTGACTTAAGATCGGTAAGTCGGTGGAATTTTTATACAAATAATGGATATGGCGGATACGCACAGGATTAAATCACAGATATCCTCCTCAATTACTATAAATTACCTGTGGTCCACAGTTAATACTTATCCCGTGCAAATGGGCCCTTGGCTGCACATTAACAGACACTTAGATGAGGTCTGAATTTTGAGAAGAAAGGAAGTAATTACCAAATTTGTGGAATGTAACAAATTATTTTACTTATTACTTCGTTCCAAAAGTAAAGAGTTTACTTTTTCGAAAGAGCAATGAATATCATATTACTTTTTTCGACTGACAAACCCAACACCGAACATAGAGACGTTTGTTCACAACCCTATGTGCTTCTAACATTTTAACTGAGATGGCAACTCAGAGAGCAACTCAAATATTTCTCTTTTGTTGGTCAATATGTGTTGTGGAAAGGACTGATGTCAATAGGAAGCACCAGATCACAAAATACTCATGTTAGTTGTTTCAGCAGGTGATGACAACCTATTTGTATGACTGACAAACTTGTTAAAATGACATGATGAAACAATTCTCTTCAGCTTTGTTTTCTTCACTGGTGCAAAGGCACTGTTAATGTGACTTCACTGTCTAACTTAAAAGTGAGAAATTTCTGACTGTTTTTCTATCTTTACGTCTGTATGTCCTTTGATCCCATCTGCTTTCCAATTGACAGGTATATTACTGGGAACAAAAGGACGTGCAGTGTGGAAGTCTTTGTAAGCCCAAAATTCCAAGATTTTTGGACCTGAATCAAGAAATTGTAGATTTTTGGATCCCCAAACCTAAAAGAACTGGACCTCTTTATAATTTAAACACGGGGACCTGGACTCATGCAGAACTGACTACTATCAGATCTGAAGCTGGCTGGAAGACCCAGAACCTGTCTTCACTGATTCATAGCTAAGGCTATACTATGAACAAGCTTATGTTCATTCATAAACTGAAGCAAAAGTGAGAGGATGCAGCAACAGCGAGCACCATTCTCTCTCCTCACCACAGCACAATATATTGGAGTTATAAACAAACTGAATGTTTTTCTGTTAGTGGTAGTCACTTGCATGTATATTCTAAACGTTTATCGCACACAAGTTATGGTAATGTAACAATATGCCTTAAATGCACACCAAAACTGATAGTATCACTAGACATGCTGAGCTTAGCTGAATGTACGTGTGTGTTTGTGCTGTGTTTTCAATTTAGTCTTAAAAGTCCAGTGTGAAGGTTTTAGTAGCATCTAGTGGTGAAGTTGCAGATTGCACACAACTATATCCCTCCATTCAAGTGTGAGAGAGAACCTACGGTGGCTGCAAAACACGCAGTATACAAACAAACAAACAAACAAACAAAAAGTCCCGCTTAATGCCAGTATTTGATTTGTCCATTCTGGGCTATGTGATGGACTAAGTGGCAGAGGACACCCTCCTTCTGTAGATATGAAAGGGTCTAGGTTTTTTTTTTTAATGTATTTATAGTGATTTGTATCTTTTTATAATGTTTTTAACTGAGTCATGCATGTAATTTCGTTCTGCTCTGCATCTTTGATGTCTGTGCTGAATGACAATAAAGGAAATCTGAATCTGAATCTAACACAGCACAGCTTATTTTCATCTTATAATACACTGAAGGAAACATACTTATAAACAGTATATTCCATTTTGGACTTACAAATAAATTCACCTTAATTTTTACACACTGGACCTTTAAGCACATTTTCAGGTTTAAATATAGTAACCATTTCTTATGTTCTTTCATCGACTCTCGTTAAATGTTGTGCTATGTGCTACCCTTCCTGCAAACAATGCAACCTAGAAAAAGAAAAGTCAAAGCCAAAAAGCAATTTAAACATGCCCTGCAAACATAATATCATTCCCCTGTAGGATTCACATACTCACATACCTGGTGTCACGTGCAGTAGTTAAAAAGAAAAAAAAAAAAGAACAGTATTAAAGTAAGAAACCTTATTATTTGTCAAGCAATTTGGCATCATTTAGATTAAAGTACATTATGTAAAAGATATGAAATAGATAGCATTAATATATTGTGGCCATTTCGCCATACAGACAGTAAAACTCAGACCAGCATCTATTTATGTGCACTCTATTTTTAGCCACAAAAAATTGACACATTGAAAAGCACTGCACGTGACAGACTTGGCTCCTGACAGTCACTGTTGTTATTAATTTGTATGCATCTTTCAATTTTCTTTTGTCCATTGTTTTTCTCTTGTCTGTCTCTAACATTTTGTCTGACTTATTTTCTTCCCCTGTTCTTCCTTTACCTTCTCTCTCATTCAAATCCTTCTCCACCTCGCTCTGTCTCTCCCTCTCCCCTCCTCTCCATTCAGTCGTGATGCACTGACTACACAGTCACGTTTTGCTTCATACTTTCACAAACCCCTGAAGGCAAGCCATTTCAGGATATTTCATAGCAGAGCAACACACCAACTCTGTCACTCTCATGGTCGTGAGCACACAAGCCAGCTCACAGACACGCAACATACTCCAACACACACTGTTGCTTTCTTTTGCTGTCACACGTGTGTCCCTAACCTGCCACAACTGATAGGATTCTACCACACCAACATGTTTTGTGTGCTGTTCGCAAATAAGCTGAGCAGCAACAAAAGCAAGGATGGGATTTGCTGAAGGCAAAAAACCACCGCAATTCATAGAATCATAAATGTATGAATGCAGCGAACTAAAAATAAAACCTGTTTTACTTATCCATGTTCTCCAACACCCCCACCCACCCCCACTCGCCGCAGCCACAATCATTCAGCTCATGCCTCTGCTCTGCTCTCCGAGGAGATGTGCTAAAAATAGAGGTGTTTCCCGTGCACGTTTCAGAATTATTTCCCTCAGTCTCTAACCCTCTCCCCCTCCTCCCTCGCTGTCTCTCCTCCTCGCATGCACTCTCTCAATTCTGTTGCAGTACTCTGTCAGCCAAATTCACATACACAACACATAGTCATTTAAACTGGCTATTTAATTTATTCTACTGCATTGGTAAAGAGTTGTGTTCCCTATACAAACACACACAAACACTCACACAAATAAAATCAATTCAATTTGCCATTTGTTAATAGCTTACATGCTTCAAGAGTACCCACTTTGACTCAAAACCACATACTCCATCAGAGGTTTGCTCATTCGTGAGATGAATAAACAGAGGACGGTACTTTTAAAGAACAAATGCAAAATCAATTCTGTCTCGTCATAAGTCTATTCATTTACAACTATTATTTCTTTTTTTTTTACCACTTTTGGTTTGAGGTGAACACAGTGCATGGTTTATGCTCATTTCAAGAAAGAGCTGCATTTTTGTATCACACAGAAGACAGGTGTTGTTGTTCAAATTAACGTTGATAAAATAAACATGTCCTGTCTAGTCATTTTAGTCAGTGTTGATACATTTACTATCAAGTGCATTGGGTGCCTGTACATACAGTAATTATAAATAACGCTTTTGATAGCTATGAGTGAATATTGTTTTGAACAAGCAAATATTGTAAAAATAAAAGAAGAAATAAATACATGTTATATAACTGCGGTGATGGAGAGGATTAGGTCTCTCTTATCAAGTGTTTTTCTCTGTTTTCCCCTCTCTCGTGTGTGGGTTTGTCCTCAGTTTGTCTCTCTCTCTGTTCATGTGTGTTGGCTGGGTGTGGCATTCTGGTTTCCCTCTAACACTCTTTAATCAGAGCACCTGAAGCGAATCACCTAATTAACTCAACAAGCCACTGCAGCAAAAAAACCCTGACTCTCCCAGCATGATTCTGTAGGATCATTCAGTCTACCGTGCATGATGCACATCAAGGCCAGCTCCAGTTTGTTTTCTTTTTTTACTTGTTGGCTTTTCTACTTCAAAGTCTCACTTTGCTTCAGGTTTAAAGTCAAGTTTGCTACAGTTGCCTACCACAAAGAGCTTCATCATCTGCATTCTTCTGAATCCTCAATTCACGACCTTCCCAGCTCACCAACACTGCTCCACCTGCTGCATCAACCACTTTCTGCCCTGCTCCTACTTTGGTGACTCTGGTGAAATCCCCTAAAATCTTGGCAATAAACTCTTTTTAAACTGCATCTAACTAAGTCATTGTCCTGCCTTTTTGGGTCCAGTATTGAGTGTTTACATGGAGTTACACTGACACAATCTACTGTACCATTCTGATTGAATTTATTCCAATAGATTTCAGTTCAACTCTTTACATGTGATGTAATTCAGTCTTTGTGTTTTCATCCATTAATGTATTTAATCAATGCTGCTTTGTGACATGCCCAAAAGTTATCAATACATCAGGCATTTCTCCTCATAAACAGCTCCCTTTCAGCACCAAAAAATTTGGCAAATTTTCTTTGGCATGTGTTTGAGCGGCTCTCTGATGGTGGTTATCTAATATCCGTTTAGTGCAATAGGTGCAGTAATCATTTTATTTTGTTTGTTTGTATTAAAAAAAAAAAAAAACTTGCTACAGAGGTTGACTTCAGCTTGGAAGCCACCATTTTTCTGTATGTCCATTTATTGTTCAACAATACTTAAACATTTATGTCCTCCACAGAAGGATGTTTGTGCCAAAAATGGCATAACAAACTTCTTAAATATCAAACAAAAAATAAATAAATACATTGAGAGAAAATAAAACTCACAGAAACAACTAAATGTCATCTCAAAAGTAAAACTTATAACTTGCAAACAAATTATTCATGTAAAAGTGTAAACTAACTTTAACAATAGTTTTGCAGTAATCTCTGTCTCTGTCACACTGATCAGACTTTTGCTATCTGTCTCTACGCTGCAGCTCTGGCACAAACCTTTCCCATGGAGGGCTTTTTCAGGGGGGCGTCCCCATAGGCTTATGACACTTCAGTTATCCAGGAGTCTTTAAAGTGATTTTGTCACAGGAATCAATGTATGGCATAAAGTCTAGTTGTCAGTGTGTTCAATATTAAAATTGACTCGACATGGTTACATGCCTCTGTGACAAAGGGGAGGCGTTTGAAATTTTCTCCCCATTCACTTGAATTGCGCTTACAAATATTCAAGATTCAGGATTCAAGATTCAAGATAACTTTATTGTCATTGTGTGAGCAACACAACGAAATTTGGTACACTGCCTTAAAAACGGTACATATATTTTCACATGTATATCACACTCACTCACTAGAGTACACACATGTGCCCATTGTTCCATCATGTTTAAAATAAACAACCAAACAAACAAATAAGTAAATAGGTAAAGTATTGCACAGAAAATGTTACCAAAAATGATACCAGGTCCAGCATGAACACTGATCACAGTGTATGTGATTGCAGAGCAGAATTCAGTGTGACAATGCATTTGAGATAGAAACTGTTTGTTAATCTTGTAGTGCGAGCTTTGATGGGCCTGTAACGCTTGCCTGAGGGCAGACATTCAAACAGCTGATGTGCAGGGTGTGTTGAGTCTTTCAGTATACAGCGTATTTTCTGCAGACAACGTGATGTGTAAATGTCCTTGAGAGAAGACAGCTTTTTGTTGATAATGGTTTTACAGCCTTTAAAACTCTCTGTAATGCCTTCTTATTCACTGCAGAGCTGTTACCGTACCATATCAAGATGCCATGAGTGAAGACACTTTTAATGGTGCAGCGGTAGAAGGACATCAGCAGCTGTTGGGACACGTTGATTTTCCTGAGAGTTCTCAAGAAATATGGTCTTCTCTCCACTTTTTTATGAGGCACTGTGTGTTTTAATGACTATGTGAGATCCTCTGATATATTTGTGCCTAGGAACTTAAAGTTGAAACTCTCTCCACCTCTTCCCCCTTCATTTCCAAAGGCAGATGAACAACATTCCTCCTAAAAATCAGTTACCACTTTTTTGTTTTTTTGTGTGTGTGTTCAGGGTCACATTGTTCTCAGCACACCAGTCTATCAGCCTCTGAATTCCCTGTAAGCAGACTCACCTTGTCCAGTGATCAGTCCCACCAATGTTGTGTCATCTGCAAACTTAATAAAGGTGTTTGGGTTATGAGATGGTATGCAGTCATGTGTGTACAGAGAGTACAGAAAAGGGCTTAAGATGCAGCCATGGGGGGCACCTGTGTTGAGTGAGAGAGTGGAGGAGCAGTGAGAACCCAGTCTAACTGATTGTGGTCGTTTTCTTAAAAAGTCCAGTATCCACAGACAGATATTATGATGGAGGCCTAGACTGGACATCTTGTGAAACAGCCTGCTGGGGATGATGGCATTGAATGCTGCGCTGTAATCTACAAAAAGCAGACATGCAAATGTTCTTTGTCCTTCCAGATGCTGCAGAACAGTGTGAAGAGCAATGGAAATGGCATTGTCTGTTGATCTGTTGGTTCTGTATGCGAATTAGTGAGGATCAAGAGTAGGTGAGAGGGCATCTTTGATATATTTGAGGACCAGCCTCTCCAGACACTTCATGATTATTGGTGTTAGAGTCACTGGTCTGTAGTCATTGAGGAAAGTTATTTCAGACTGCTTGGGAACTAGCACTATGTTGGATGTCTTTAAGCAGGTTCAAGCAAGATTAGCATGAGTTGGTGAACTTTAGCAGTAAGTGGAGATTATAACTTTGCAGTTGTTATTGTTGTTGTTTTTCATCAAGTTCTCGGTTGTGGGATGTAACGATTACACAAACAACATACCCCATGTCTGTTACCATCATTTGCTGCGCTCTGCAGCGATGCAAGCTTAGTTGTTGGCCATCGGACATCCAGATGTCAGTACACCCTGGGAAGTGCTGCAGTAAAACAACTCAATATTGCAGGTTTGCAGGGATAATTTTTTTGACAGTGACTGTTGTTGTAGGAAAGAGTCCATTACTCAAGAAAATTGCTGCTCCCTCGGTCCACCTGCACATGTAAGCTAATAGACTAAATAGCTCCCTATAATCACCCTCAAAATCAGCTTCGGCCATGATCATGTTGTGATGCTCAAAGAAGTGGTGTGTTTGTTTACACCAGCAAAGACTGGAGAACAGCTAGTGTGCATCGAAAAGATGTCTGTCTGGAAGACCAGATCTACTTTTGCTTAAAATTGTTAATTACACAAAAACTAAGCACGGAAATAACAAACAGAACTTGAACCAACTTGACCCGCAGGTTATTTAATATATAAAAATCATGGTGTGTTTGAAACGTTCAATTTTAAGTGCAATATATTTCAGCTTGTACCCTTTCAATTCAAGTGAATGGGGAGGAAAATTTCAAACACCTCCCCTTTGTCACAGAAGCATGTAATCTTGGTAAGTCAATTTTAATATTTGTTCACCACACTGACAACAAGACTTCATGCCATTTATTGAATCTTTTGACAAAATCACTTTAAGTGCAGCTAATACATATTTTCAATCAAAAAAGTCCTACCTATGCAGTGCACTTGTGCATAAGTAGGACTCACTACAAGAGAAGGACTCTCCAGCAGGAGATGACATCACATCACTAGTTTTGCGATACCAGACAGTTGGAGGTGTCCGCCCACTGGTCAAAAGGCAAGGCAATTGCTGGGATGGCAGTGAGAATTGCTGCTAACAAAGCAACGGCCCTTACATTTTTGAAGAGGAGACACCTTCCCGGAAATACTGCGCTCCTCCTTTTCTCCTCTGTAGGGAAACAGATTAGAGATATATCGAATTACTTTGTAACATGGAGATAACTTTTTCAAGTTTTCTCTGTTCCAATTTGCTCCACATCAGCTTTGCTACGTCCATAACGTCACAAAAGCGTGCGACAGCTCAAACGTACCGCTTTGGGTAGTCCGTCTCCCGCTGTAACTTGTCCTGTAATGTCCTCCAAAGCCAATGTATAGTCCAGCTGGATGATGAATCATGTCCTAATAAAAGATTATTTTTGTTTTTCACCGATGAAAATGTTTCGCCGCAAACGCAACAAACATCAACAAACTTGAGAGGGAGTTTTCTTTGGTGACCACGACTGAGCCATCACATAGTACTCATGTTGTTGGTTGGACAGTGTTTACAAGCACAAGACTTCAACAAGTCATCGTCCCCAATATGAAGGACTGCCCTAAAGACTTAGGATTGGTTCTGCAATGCAAGGTTTTTACTGTAATTGTCTCCAACCAGTTTAGCAACAAAAGCTGGGGACATGTCATCAGTCTGTGGTTAGGCAAAGCATATAGAGACTGACCTGTGAGTCTATCACATCACCATCTCTGCAACAAGGAAGCTTCAAAAACCCTGGGGAATTGCATTGTCTGGAATGGCTGCAAAGCGCTGCGGTGTTGGTGTCACAGCCGGAACATAATGGGGCATACCCAGTGTATCCAGCAGACAATCAGGCTAACACTACTTACATGTAGCTAGCTATCAATATAGCTAGCGAATTAGTGTTACTATACTAACTAAATAATACAACAGCGAAATATCTAGTCCAACATAGACAACATATATGATCAATATGTGATTAGTAACCTTTCAGTGAGTGGAGAATTCCTATGTACCAGTGTGTTGCATAAGCAGGACTTCTTGAAACTGTTTTTTAGCTGCACTGAAAGACTACTAGGGAAACTGATATGTTATTGAAAAATTGAAAAAAAGTATTCTAATTTTAATTTCTGTCAAATTTCTATTTTTTGTTGGATATTTAATATGTTTAAGATAATGTATTTTTGGGCAAAAAATCTAATTCCATGTAATCCTCCACCAACCTAAAATGTGTAACATGTGGGTTTGTTGTGTGGTGGTTGGATCACTCTAGGTGAGAATAACAGCAGGATGGAGACGGGTATCTTTGCTGAGTAGCACTTTACTGTTCTCCACTCTTCAGCAGCCTCACAGCAACTTCCTGATACACTTCCTTGTTATGGGTCACATGTGTCTTAAACAACCAATCAGAAATTAAAAGGACTCAGACCAAGGTTGATGTGCGTGAGAATTACAGAGGTAAATTCAGCAAATTATTTTAACTGTTTTTTACTATGCTGCTGTAAACATTTTAACATGTAAAGGATAACTGTGAACATAAACGTGTAAATAGTTAATTGTGTAAACACTGTGTTTTTTTTCTAAAAAATATTTTTAATGCAGGGACAAAATGTCAACAGGAGGTTTATAAAATGCACAACCAACACATAGGTCACAAAATATAAGCCCATCTGAATATTGACTTACTGAGTACGTCCACAGTAGGGAGAAAAAACATAAAACCTTATCTAACCCTCCCCTCACCCTCCCTCACATCATTACCAAGCCAAATTCACATATAAAAAGAAAAACAAAGCAAAAAGACCAATTGTACTTCATTCCTGGAGCGATACATGTAATGGCTGGAAGTTGGGTTTTATTATTAGAAAATGCTGAAATAAAATAAAATAAAGACATAAATAAACCCACAGATGAGCTAAAAGCAGGGGTCAAGGAAAGGACTAATTTATACACATGGTATCCCTGACATGAAAACAGAAAACAAACAGCTAGTGAGGGAGTAAGTCCCCAGCTAGTCTGGAGATTATGGAAATATTCCAGAAAAGGGCCCCACACCTTTTGAAACTTTTCTTTGGAGTTACAAATAGAGTAGCGTATTTTTTTAAGATTTAAACAGGACATAACATCTCTCAACCACTGAGTGTGGGTGGGCGGGGCAGCATCCTTCCATCTCAGCAATATTGCACGTCTGGCCAAGAGAGAGGCAAAAGACAGAGTTCGGCATTTGCCTGGGGTCAGGTGTACGTTGACCACACCTGTGGTGCCAAAAAGAGCAACTAGAGGGTTGGGTCCTATGTCCAAATTGACAATTAGGGATAAGGTTTGGAAGACTTCCCTCCAGTATTTCTCCAGGCTAGGACATGTCCAGAACATATGGAAAAGGGAAGCTTCATCCCTTACATTTGTCTCAACAGGGATCTGCATCCGGGTAAACACAAGATAATTTGGTTTTGGATATATGGATCCTGTGTACAACTTGAATTGTAACAAACAGTGACAGGCACAGAAGGAAGTTGAATTAATCAACTTAAAAATTGTGTCCCACATGTTGTCTGACAAAGATAGATTAAAATCTTGCTCCTATGCGGTTTTACTGTTATCAAGGGGGGCTTGCCTTATACCTAGCAGTTTATCATATATAATGGGGATCAAACCTTTGCGTGGTGGTTGTAAATTGAGAAGTGCATCAACAATGTTCATATCAGGTGCCTCAGGGAAATTTGGTATTTGACAGTGAAGGAAACGTCTTATTTGTAGATACCTAAAAAAGTGAGAATTTGGGAGATTAAATTTTCCAACGAGTTGCTCAAATGATACAAAAATCTTATTTTTAAAGAGGTCCTTGTTTAAAGAGGTCCTTGAAGTGCTCAATACCCAATCTTTGCCATTCTTGAAATGTTGGATCCCGTAAGGAAGGCTGAAAACGATGATTGGCTAGAATGGAACTTGAAAGGCAAAAAACATGAAAGCTGAAGTGTCTCCTGAACTGAGCCCACACTCTCAATGTGTGTCAGACATCTGGATTATCTATGAGTTTATTTGGTGGAAGAGAGAGTGAGGATCCAAGAAGAGCTGGAATGGAAAGGTTTTTAGCAGAACCTAACTCCATTGTCACCCATGAAGGACAGTCAGCTAGGTTATGAAAATATGACCAAAACATAAGACAGCAAATTTTGGCTATTAGGCGGTGCTATGCCTTCACCTCTTTTAGGCTTTGGAGATGGACCTTATGTAGTCAAGGGCGCTTGCCTTTCCATATATGGGATGACATAACAGAATCTAATGTGTCAAAGAAAGATTTAAGAATGAAGGTCGATACTGACTGAAAAACGTATAAAAACTTAGGAAGAATATTCATTTTAATTCAATTAATTCGGCCGACCAAGGATGTAGAAAGGGGTGACCACTGTGTCAGGCACCATCTTGTGTGGTTGAACAGGGTGAGGAAATTTTCTTTGTAAAGACACTGAAACTTTTTCGTAACTGTAATACCAAGGTAAGTGAATTTGTTTTCCACAATCTTAAAAGGAAAGTTAGTTTACTCTGAAGTTGGCATCCCCTCACTCACAGGAAAAAGTTCAGATTTGTTTAAATTTAATTTGTATCCTGAAAACAGGATGAAATCATTCAGTAAAGACAACATGGCGGCTAGGGAGGTATCTGGACGTGAGATAAAACTTAACAGGTCGTCTGCGTATAGGGACACCTTATGTTCAACTCCATTCCTCCATATACCAGAGATATTCTCGCAGCTGCAGATTGCAGTCGCTAATGGCTCTATGGCCGGGTCAAATAGTAGGGGGCTCAGAGGGCACCCTTGTTGGGTTCCCCGATGGAGGTTAAAGGGTTGTGACAGCTGAGAGTTGGTCAGGACCAAAGCAATGGGGCATGAATATAGTAATTTTACCCAAGTGATATAACTCGAACCAAAGCCAAATTTTTCTGAAATCGCAAATAAATACACCCTCTGTACCCGCTCAAACGCTTTCTCCGCGTCAGGAGTTTCACTGGAGGGGAGATACAAAATATCAAACAGACAACGTATATTGAAATAGGAGTATCGATTATTAAATTATCTTCACTTGTAAACCTTACAAATGTGTTGAAACCAATGGTTGAAACTCAAGTAGTGTGTCAGTGATTATTGTTTTAACCATATCAAAATACAACACCTATATCTATTTTTCAAGCCATAGAACTAAAACATGACAACTGAGATGATTGCAAACAGATTTATACTAAAGAGAAGAACAAATATGATCCTTGTGTTGTTTTTGTGCTAGCAAAGGAGGGTCAGAGGGCTAGTTATACAGTCAGTTGTTTCTGTATGTATAAAAGGATTTGTTATGTTAATGTGGACAGAATCACTAGACAAATGTGTAAGGGATTTTAAAAAAAATAATGAGAAGACATTAAAGGCTCATAAAAATTAACAAGCAACCGGAGTGCAGTGGCTGCAGTGTGTTTTTAACAGCTCCATTAGGGTCAATCTCACACTTAATGACCAGAAAGCCACAGATTTGTTCTCTGTCTCATGGCATAAAACAGTCACTTTTTTGGTACTGCTCCCCTCTCTGTTCCAACAAGCTGTTTCTTCATAGCTTTCATATTTGTCTCCATTGCTTTTTTGTTTGTTTGTGATGAGCTCATCTCTTTTTCTGCTGTTATGTGAATTTCTTCTTTTTTTATACTGTTTATTTAATGGATGTAGAAAGTCATATTACATAACAGCATGTATACAAATAACA
>JAPQLA010000019.1:5546436-5557031 GCA_029822935.1 Naso vlamingii
TGTCAGCTTGACTGATTTAATGACACAAAAACAAGACTTACTGGCTAATAAACAGTGTAATGTGCAGCTTTCTCATCGTTAATACACGGAACTGCCATGTTGGATTCCGATCTCAGGCTACTGAAGTTTCTCTGAGTTTCCAAGTTGGAATTTTGACTTCAGGGGTCGCTTTTGATGACGAGTCTGACTGTGAACTTGGAAATTCCGACTTCGGAGATCACAAACCATTACCACATATAATGAATAAGTGTGTTCAAAATGCATTATAATGTGTTACATATGTTCTCAATGTCTTATAATGCATTATGGAGACAGGCTTCATAGAGAATATTTCGGAAAAACTGTTCAGTAGAGCTGCAAGGATTAATTAATTTCCAACAGAAAATTAATCCCAACTATTTTGATGATCAATTAATTGTTTCATCTTTCGAATATGAAAGTAAAAAGAATTGCTGGTTTATCCTCTTAAATGTGAGGATTTGCTGCTTTTTTGTGTTATTTATGATAATAAATGAGGAGTATTTGTGTTTGGGCTGTTGTTTGGGCAAAAAAAGCAATCTGAAGACATCGAATTGGGCTCTGAGAAATTTAGATAGCATTTTTTCTATTTTTTTGACATTTCGTGCAATGATTAATCACTGAATCATGATCATTAATCATGAAAATATATGGCAGATTAATCAATAATGAAAACAATCTGTAGTTGCAGCCCTATCAGAGGGCCTTGTGTTGTGATGGTTGGTTCATATGACAGTAAGACGTGATTTGAGGGCACATATAAAGAAATTGCCGGACTCAAAAAGTCACCTGCTACTTTTTTTCAGGTACCCAGTATTGCCGCCCTTAGGCTTGCTATGCCAAGCTGAACCATTATGAACCATTATCACATACTTTTTCACTGTGGCCTTACAACGGAGAGGTCACTAGAGAGGAGCTGAAATGGTGCGCGAACAGAAATGCAAGGAAGGAGGACAGGGAAGTGAATGAAAGGACTTTTGTTATGGCAACTGCAAGGAAACATCCTGTTGTAAACATCCTGTTGTACAGGTGCCTGCATTTTTTCTTTTTCATTTTTTCTTTTTCTTCTTCTTTTTTTTTTTTTTTGGAGGTGCAAAACATCACCACCACAAGTTTAATCAGCTCCAGTGCTTACATTTGCTTCAGCATGTGATCCTGTGAGATGAGATCACATGAGGTGTTCCGCCAGGAATGATAATCTTAACAATATCCTGTGTGTGTGATGCGCCATTATTTTCAAATCTTGTAGTGTGTGCATATTTAAGATCAGAGAAAAGGGACTTTGTGAAGGTTTTTCATATATGCGTGATGCAACCCGATTTTGAAATTGGTTAGAATTTTGAAACTCCTGTGGGTGTGAGCTCAGCCTTAGTCAAGCCTGGTTGACTGTGTTACCACTGCTGGTGAGCTTTATTTACTGTGTTAGTTTAGTGTTGCATTCCTGCTGCTGCTGGCTCACAACAGCAGCTTCCAACCTGCAAACCAGCAGGAGTTTCATTGTGAAGCAGCTTCAGAAAATTAAGTGTATTTTTCACTGAGGTTAGCAGGGCATTATGGGGCGCTATTCTTTAGAAAATAGTCTACAAAATACGGACGCTGTTTTGGCAGTGGATCAGCTTTTATATATTATCGGGGAAATGGTAACAAAGGAAGCAGACATTGAGGAATATTATATTACTTAGAATCCAAAACCATAAACAGTGTCTTTTATTGTTCTGAAAAAAAAAAAAATAATAATTAAAATAAATATATAAAAGTCGTATGCTACACACTGCATTAAATATGGAGATCACTGCCATATATTTACTTGTACAGATGCACTGGCCAGAAGATTGGATGCCTGATCCATAATGTTTCAAGTATAAACTACACTTAGACTAAACATAAAGTCATATATAAATGATTTAGTTAAGGAAAACAAAATATTATACTTCAAGTCCCTTTAGGCTCTACCTTACCGTTTATTGACTGCTTTCTTTACTGATGTTACAAAAGGTCAATTATTTGCTAAACAAAGCAAAACACCACTACCATTCACAACAAAAGGTGTTCAGAGACACAAATTTATGCAGTGTACATTTTAAGATCCACTTTATCTGAAATTTCACCTGGAATTTCAGAAATTTAATTATGTCATTATGCAACGCACCTTATAACACCAGTCTTTTACAGACACCAGATACTGGTTTTGTCATCCAGCAATCCACATTCTTGATGCTAATGGAAAATCTCAGGGGAATTTCTTGTTTCCATACAAATCTTTTGTTGTTGTTGTTGTTGTTGTTGTTATTTTCTCTATACTTAGAGCAACTAGACTGTATGAGGAGGACAGACAAGTTGCTGTAAGTGCCCTGTAAGTGTGTTACGGCGTGTTTGCCGCTGGTTGTATAATAGCAACATAATAACTTGACAACAGCGTTCGCTTGGACCTAATGGAAAGTCTGTGTCCTTGCAAAGATGTTGCCCATGAGAAGAAATGAGGTTTTGTGAAAGATGGGTTTGCAAAAGCAGAAAATGGGAGTTTATGTGTTTTACAACGGCACACACTCTGCCTGGTGCACCTCAGGTGGTCACTGAGCTTTCCCCAGATGATAACATGTGCTTTTGACTAAAAGTGTAACACTTTGACAACTGTTCACCTAAGCTGTCCATGTAGTAGTTAATGTGATGGAACTTATGTGCTCTATCCTGACTCCACCTCTGATGGATTATGTCACAGAGACTATGATCATGTTTTAAAAACAGTCTCTGGCACTTTGCATACATAAAATGTTCTTGCATACATGAAATGTTCTTCTGGTATTTGACATGTTATTGATGTAGACTTTAGCAGCACTTAGTGGCTCAGGATGCTGTTTGAGCACTTAAAATCATTTTTACATTCTTGTGTGAAGAAGGTATGAGTAGGTGGTATGCGCAGATTTTTGTCCATTTTTTAACAGAGGTTGAAAATCATCAATCAAATCAAGACCTTAGTAACGGTGGAAAACAGGTAGAATATATACATAAATTACAGCAAGATCATGGCGAACCCATGACAGTCTGTTTAACTGAATTTTGGTGCATTTTGGGTTTTTTTTGTTTGTTTGTTTGTTTGTTTTTTAACCAGCAAGCGACACCAATGACATCCTACACTCAGGTTATTTAGTTAGATCCACACTAACATCGGGTAACTCTACCCTCTGTTAAAAGCAACAAAGACAACTTTGGTCTCTGACCCTTTTTGTTGCACTATCCAACCTATTATTCACTGTTTCATTTTTCTTCTCAAACTCATTAGTGTCAGACAATGAGATGAAGTGGGGATATACTGTGTAGAGGACGCTTGTGATTCTAAGATGTACTAGCTGTTCCCTTATATTGGATTACAAATTAGTTTTGGGGGGGGGGGTTTGTTTTATGTGCCCTAGTTGTTTGATGTTGCGTGTCTATTAAGTATTAGAATTTAACTTAGATAAATAGTAATGATTTGAGGCATTAGTGATCAATCACTTATGACTACATTTTAATTTTATGATTGTTAAGGCACCAAGTACATGTTATACAATGATCTTTAGCCAATACTGAGTGAAGCATAATACAACATAAAGAAATCATGTCACCAAAAGGTAAAGGCCAGCTCACTGTAGGCCAATATTCATCTCTCTCACACATAATGCACGTTAGTGATGTGCAGGTCATGGTTTACCTGCACCCACCCAAGCCATTACGGGAGTCAACCTGTACTGCTCAACCCATTAATATATATTCTAATCAACAATCTGTACCTGGCCCAACTCGCAAGGACACTTTTCCAGAACGAGGAATAAGACAAAGAGAAAGACTGAGCAGCTGCGCTGTCCATAGTGTTGATTCAGCTGCTGTGAGCGGAGGAGAACAAAACAGATCTGGTTTTTCTCTTTTCCTCTTTCTTTTCTGGTCTCAGTTTAATAAAGTGAACTATGAATAGAATTTATTACAATTTGTGGGACACCCTCCCACCATTTCTTTTTTTACTTTTACTCTCTTATCAGATCATGATTTTAACTAGAAAAATAGCTTCAAAATATTAGGACCAACAACAGCTGATATCTGATGCAATTGTGCTGCTGCAAGGCTAGCTCAATCCAGCTCTCTGCACACACACCCCCTAATATCCTCAGATCAAGGTAAATGTTGACTAAACCTGGAAATGCCTTGCAACAGTTTTCAGCAGGGATGATAATGGAATTGTCAAGATACTGTCGGATTAAGGAAGGCACCTGCATATGTTATCTTTGATTTTTCTGTTAACCTGTCAGGTTGAGCTTGCCTGTCTGTTGGACCAATCTACTTTCAATCACTCCATTGATCGGCCACCCCCCATGAAACTATACACCTGTTAACATGTAAATAAAAACATGCTTTGAGTGCAGAAAGAAAGATTTGGGCTTAATTTGGCATGACTGAGCTCTTAGTTTAACTTGACTGGTAAGCAGGCTTGGAAAGTAATTCAATACAATTAAAACATATTGAAACGTAATAAAAGAAAGCCAACAGTAGCCATGTTACAATGATTATGTATGAAGGACCAAACCTGTAATTATAGAAAAAAGTAATTATTAAAAAAAAAAAAACTATATGATGATATCACAAACCAAAATAATAATACTAATACTAATATCAATATTAACAATTACTACTACTAATACTACGTCTACTACTAATAATAATAAGAAGAAGAATGATCACATCTGAATGTAAAAAAACACTTCGATTGTTAATGAGGTTTATTGCAATACTGTTATTAGCAAGTTAAAAGACGAGCTGCACTGTAATTCATGAGAAAACCCCAAAGAACGTACAGCTGTGGTTTGATAACACAAACAAATTTTACGGTGGAACAAAAATACACTGCATGTGATGGACTTGTTGAACTTGGATTTGTTTGTACTGTATGTGTGTTTTTCTCACCATTTCGTAAATAAATAAAAAGGTAAATTCAGATTACTGATTTAATTTTACTCTCTATATCATGGTGTTTAAGATGCATTAGTTCAGCGCAGAATAAATGGTTAGAAAACAAAATTTTGAATTGGAATCACAGTGATTGTGATTGCAGCAAGTTTTATTTAACTGTGATCAACTCTCTTTTAGAAATATAGATTCAAAAATTCAAATATCTTACCAGTAGCTCAAATGACTGAACTGAGTGTACTGAGCCTATTTTAGCTCCAACAACACAGTTAAGGTATTGTCATTGTTTTCGAGATTAGAGTTTTCTGCCTTGCACATCTTAGGAGAAATCAGGTGCTTATCTATCCTCAGTAATATTTCTTTGAGATTTTCAATCTTTTGAAACTGGTGTGTTTTGAACCCAAGAGCAGCACAGCTAATGAAAAGAAAGTTAGTAATGACCTTTGTTCTATAATTTAGGCACATAAAAATCAGCACTTCTCAAAATGTTTATAGTATGGGGACGTGGGAAGAGCGTGGAGCTTCAGCCAGAAAGCCAATGAATGCAGAAGGAGAAGAGTCATAAACCAACAGGTAAGTTAACACTCATGCCAGCAGGACAGGTAGTAGATAACAGTCAATTAATATGTTTCTCTTACAGGAGAAGAAACTGGTGAACTCACTCACTGACGAAATGTAATCAGAGAAATCCTCGGAACCAAGAACCCAACAAACAAGGAAGCAGGGAAACTCACACAAAGGATTGATGCAGGTGATTGCAAGGCAGTCTCACATGTAATCCAATAGGCAATGAAACAGATTAAGTCAAACATAAACATTGAGGCTGGAAAATGCCAAACAGCCACGAGAGTGGGCAAACACAGAACATGAGGGACAAAGGCAAAACTCAAAGTCAAAGATGAAAGGCTAAGGCGTTTACTGGGGATTCAACAAGGAGAGTGAGTTGGAGACAGGAAGGGTCAGCAACGTGTGAGTAATCTGTAGGTAAGTGCTGGACAGCCTTGAATGAATGTGAATCTGGTGGTGAATGACTGGAGATTAGAGGCTTAAGTGGTGGTGAGACCAAGTGTGAGCCAGTGTGAGGCCAGCTCTCTCATACGGCCAGTGAGGCTGTGTGAGAGAGCAGCGTTCAGGAGCGCAAACTGTAACAATTGTGTGCTACACAAGGCAATGTAGAAGCCATTTACTGTAACTGAATTTTTCAAGCCTGCAAAGGCCAAGCAAATAAGCAATTAGAGGCAATTTTTATGCCAATAAAGAAAACAGGTGAAAAACCCAGCTTGATGGATGGGAAATTACACTATCATTTAGGTGGAAGTGCTGTTTTTTACTTATATTGGTGATTTTCTAGGGCAAACCAATAAAATTATCTGGCCTTTCAATCATTTGACCCCAAGTAAAATGAGTATCTACAACACACTTGCTAAATACTGAAGCAATAACTATGAAAATCTTCTTTAAAATGTTAAATCACTTGTGTCAATTTGTCTAATCAGTTTGGTTACATTCAAATTTAGAAGTGAAAAAGCACAACACTGACACACTTTTAATCAAATTTCACTGATTAACTGGGAAATGGGGCCCTATGCTTGTATACAGCGTAAGGTTTTAATTTATTTAAGGAGTATCTAAATCCACCTTTGCATTTTGTGCCAAGGGAAGCAGCTCTGCCCCGCCCCATGCACTTCTGGCACACAGCAGATACGAGCGGATATGAGCTGTGCACAGTCACTTCATCAGTTCATGGGTGTGTGTGTGTTTGGCCAAAGATGCAATAACCAATCAGAGCAGGTGCACCCATGGCGCAAAAACTGGCAGAATTACAAGGTGCAAATAAAGAGACAATTTATAGGTGATGAGAAAGATCCGCTGGCTCAAGAAGTGAAAGCAAGAGAACGTGCAATGTATGGCAAAGGCAGAGCACCTCTGAAGCAAGCAGAGTTTTTTCTTTCTTTTTTTTTTTTAAGTGATGTGAAATAGTGGTGATCATTACCTTGTCTTCCGGCATCATCAGGACAGCTGCATAATGCATTCCCAGTAACATTTGGTGAAGAAATAGGATGAAAGAGTTTCTTTAGAGTTGGATATGCCGTGCGCAAAGTCACTTGTGGTCGTCCAACAGGCTCTGACAGAAGTAGAAAAACTTTTTCTTCCGGTGTTGGATGGTCTCTTGTTGTGTAGAATCATGTTTGCACACCTCAGCCAACTGTGCCATATCTTGTAGAGGCAGAGTGTTTGCATTTGTGCATAAACCAGGTTTTTTGGTCTAAGCGCATTCTGACCTCATTGCGCCAGGTACAATATAGCAAATGTGCTGAGACATGCCTTCATTCTCCCTTCACTTTTAAACCTCCCATCCATGGACACACAGACTGGACGCAGGCGCATTTGCTATCTTGCAGAAGTGGAAAAAATGATATCTGTATGTGCATGCAGATAGCATTGCTATTGCCGGCTTTGTGCCAGACGTAAGATTGGGCCTATGCACTTCACTGATTTAACACAGAGTTAAAAAAGGAGAATGATACCACTTTCATGTCTGTATGTTTAGATTGGAGCTAGGTTCACCAGGCTGTTAGACTAGTTTAGCACTGAGGCTGAAAAGGGGGTAACAACTGGCCTTGTGCTCCCTAAAGTTAAAAAATTCAATCTGCCTGTTCCTCATATATTTAATCTGTGGACATAAAGAAATGTAAAAATGCTAATTCATGGTGTTAGAGGGAGACAACTGCTGCAATTATTTGTTGAATAACAGCAGACAACAAGAATTCCAGGAAGTTTTACATTTCTATTTGCTAAGAGACTAATCAAGAAGCACTGCGTAACTACGTGAGCTTTGAGGAAGTGGGTAGGCAGAGGCTATTTTTAAACTTTGGAGTGGAACAAGGGTGCTTCCCCATCCTTTCAGTCATTATGCCAAACTATCTAAGCTAACTTATTCTTGGCTCCAGCATCATGAGCAGAGATGGGCCTACATCTGGTACATTTAATATTGCTAAAAACATGTAGTCATATTTCTTTAATAAGACCTGTCACTTAAATCATCATTAACCTCTAGGTCTTTCTCCCTGGGAGAAAGAAAAAAATGAAATCTTGTTAACTGTCCACTTCCCTTCTTAATTACAATTTTTTACCATTTGTCCGCTGCTTAGAAAATACTACTGCTCTCTAAAAAAACAAAAAAAACAAAAAAACCTTAAAAATCACTAGTCACACCAAGGCAGCTTGTATTTAATTTACTTCAGCAATGTCAAAGGCAGTAGGCCATTGCCTTGAGATGAGCATTTATCTGTTCTGTCAAACATTAGCTGAAGGCCAACAATGTCATCAGTAATACAGGAGTAATTTGTATTAGATTTTATCTGTCTTATCAGACATCCATGTTGGGAATATCATTTTTTATGAAATGCCATCATATACTTTGAGTCATCAGTATAGCCAGGACATCTGGACACAAACTTAGGGATTATGTTGGTTGTACATAGCTGCTACTCTGCCAAAATAAGATTATGAATGTGATGTGACAAAAAAAAAAAAAGAAAAAAGAGAAAAGAAAAGGAAAGAAGAAGACAAAGCCAACTGGTAGTAGTATAACTCGGCCTGAAAGTATCAAAATATGTCAGTCTGTGAATTTACTACTCTGAGATACTAGATAAGCACAGCATAGCCCCCCTTTCACAGATAGACTCTATCAAAACTGTGTGCAATCAAATGTAATTTAAATTAGGCAGATGTCAAGTTAACTTTAGAGTTTATATTTTTATTTTTTTATTACTCACACTATAAGATCCATTTTCTAATCAAATCATCTGTCTGGTCCGACATCATATATGCATATATTTGTAGACTCAATTGATGCTTGAAATTCAAAAATGAATTTCATTCTAATCTTTCTGTGTGATAATGAATGCTTGACTTTGTTAAACAAGCACTGCTAAGCTTGAACTGCACCAGTGGTGTCATAGACAGCAATAGTGGACTTTGCACTATTTCAGGACATGAATGCTGCATTCAGGCACAATTTTCATTTGACATACAATACATTATGTCATCATCAAATTGTATTCATAGGTAAGTGTTAAGGATAGGTTTTGCTGCAGCTGATAAATACTCCCTTAAAAATCTAAACATCTGGTCTGTGGTAGGTACTTGAGATTGTAAGAACTGTGATTAGTCAAGTGGGCTGCACGTGTTTTCTGTTTAAGTTTTCTGATGATTAGCCTAACCAAACATCTGCCAGTTAAAGTGAGGCATCACAACCACTCTTACAAAACCATCTTTCTTACAAATAGGCCTACTGCAGTTGTCCGAACACATCTGTATTGTGGTGCAATCAGGTGAAGGTTCAAGTAAAAGCTTGCTAGATAACTAGTGGCTGTAAAATCATTTGTTCTCCCAGTAGGTGACACATATTTGGAAAAACACTTTGACCTTTGTTACATTCAACAAATGTCTTACTGCAGTGATGATAAAAGTAGACAATGTGGCTCATTGCAGTTGCAAACAAAGACAAATGAAATCAACAGACCAAACTGAAATCAAAGTGTTTAGTTCACACCTAATTTATCACAAGGGATTATGTGGAATTCTGAGAAAGCTGGTGTAATAACACTGATTTCCTTGAATTCACGAGTCTTTTTTGAGGGTCTGACTTAGGTGTCATGCGCTTGTAATTAAATGCCTGACTGGCTTTTTTCCTCATTCCTTGTTTTATCTCACCAATTGGCTTGTTTTTTCCAGTTATTTGATGATGATCACATAACTGTGAAGGTCTTGTCTTAGGTCATGTAAAAAGCTATTTTTCAGAAAGATGCCTTGAGTATCAAACCCTTAGCGTTATGAAAGCAGTGGAGGTGGTTACTGTTTGCGTGGACAGAAAGTGTAAGCTTTTGGGGTACAAATGCTGAAGAAATCATTTTCAAATGTTTTTAGGCTAGGTTTTGTCTTTCACCGAGTTCAGGCAAAATTCATGAATTATTTAACCAACACATTAGCATATGAAATGGAGTGATGGCTTCAACAGTAGCCCAAATATCACAGGTCCACAAATCACTGAAGGGGAGAATATCATTAGTGTTATGTCTCTTGCTGAAGTCTGCAGATAATTCAGTGTTACTCTGTGGAGGACCTGGAGTTGCAGTGTCTCTGAGGACTAAAATTTCCATGGGGACCCGGTTCTGCATTGCAATAGCATCTGGCAACTGTCCATTGAAACCTGTAATTGTTATGAAATTGACTGCAGTGATGCTGGTCCAAGAGGAAAGGTTCGTTTCAACGACATAAACACCTTAAATGAAAACCAAAAGTGGCAAGCTTTCCATTCTCACACATCATTGTAGTTTCCAAAGATTCCAGAGGCAGATGTTCCATTTGAAATGTAATTTTTTGGTAACTGGTCCTTGATTTCAAACAGGTGTATGAAAGAGCAGACTTGTCATTTGGACTATTTTATGTATGGGAATGATGATGTTGGGAGCAGATTATATCAGCTGGAACTAGGTAGCTAAAAAGTTTTATATATGGATAATACTTGTAATATACGGTACATGATACTGAGCCAAAAGTCCAAGGCTATATCTGCTGTCCAAGGGGAAAAGTTGGCATCTGCCAGTCAATGCTCACTTAAACAGCCTGTATAGCTG
>JAPQLA010000019.1:5557131-5569186 GCA_029822935.1 Naso vlamingii
CCAGATTGTTCCTTAGCATTATGCAAGCCTCTCCAGCACTTTACCTTGGATTGATTACCTGTTGCCAACCTTGCCTGCCAGACCCCTTTACATAACCCAAAAATGGCTCTTTCAGCTGCTTCACGAAGCAAACAAACAGCTATTTCTGAGTTACATACTGGTGTTTAACTTTGTTTTAGTGCCTGTACATGAGAGGACACTGTTAGACATTTGGCAAATTTCACATTTTAAAAAGAGCAGGTTGTATTTTTCCACATATTGGCTGAGTGCACATGCTCCTTTATTGTTTCCAGCCATTTTCAGTTAGTGGTGACGTCAGCAATAAGCTTCAGCTCTCAGGACTGTGCTGTTAGTCATAATAATGGTGTAGAAAATCGTATATGATTGTAAATATTCTTATTATAAGGCTTATTGTGCAAAAAAGAACTCCTTTAACTACAAATATGCCTAAACTGCAATTACATTACAAAAGGGGTAACAATTCAAAAACCTTCTAGTTTATCTACCCAGCAATTCACACAACAGCTTAGTCCATTTAAATAATCTTTGATAGGTAAATATGCACACTAGAGGCTCTTGATGCATTTTATTTATTAACATTACAACATCAGTGATATTATGAGCTTACTGCTCTTTATCAGTGCTGTTAGAAATAAATTGCGATTACGAGCCTGGACGTTTCAGACAAGTTTTTCAGTTTCCTCCTGCATAATGTTTGACTGGCACATGTCTGCTCCTTCTTCAGCTGAAATTGACAATAAGCTGTGTCACAGTGGTCTTAAGGTGTGTACACACCAAAGCGGAAAAAATTGCATTGCGTGATCGCATGATTATAATCGCTTGATCAAATTAATTTTTACCCTTCTGGCCCAGAGGCAGCAGGAGGGAGGGGAGGGGCTTGTCTTCTAGATACCAAACCATGCTTGTTCCCACTGCCTTGCTGTGGAAAGTCCAGAGATGCTGCAGGGCAATAGCCATTACGTCTGGGTTCACAGCATCCTACAGAGGTGCACACAGCCCGGAGAGTTTCACCACCTTCTCCAATGACATCCCGATGGCACAAATGTTGCCAGAATTTACCGAATGGACCTTAAATCAGACATAAACAACTGTTGCTGTGTGTGAATAAGGTGCCGCTCCAACAAAACGACTTTATACACCACATGGTTATGTTATGAACACAGACACGGCATTGTTAACTTTTCCAATCTTTCTAGGACTTCCACAACTGATACTGTGCAGAAAGGATAACTAAATAAGCTTCTTCCTGAAGCTACAAACTGTCGCTAACTGTGGCTGACATGGAGCTGTGTGACACAACTTAACAGGCTCCGGATGATTTTATTACCCTGAACCTGACATTGTTAAATTTCCCAACCTGTATAGGACCTCCACATCCGATATAGAGCAGGTGAGTTTACCATTTCCAGTGTTACCAGAGACTGACAGTGCCCAGTTTGACGAACTGTTGGCTAGGATTGGTGCTAGGATTTGTAGGATGGCTGCGGAGTGCCTGTCCATACGTCTCTGGTAAGTGGCACCCCATTTTGCTCCACAATTATGCCCCCTCAACATTGGTGTAGACCCTAAACACTGATTGGCTGTTGCAGGGAGAATATGTCGCTGAAGTTAAAGATTTTGAACTTGCGCGAAGATGGGATGGATGCAAAAATTGCTGTCTCGCATGAAAATTAGCTGCGATTCTGTCGCTCTACAGGTCTATCGCAGCCCCAAACACGATTTTGCATCACGCCATTGACTTTGTATGTAATTTCATCATGCCACAAATTAAATTTGCTTTTGGTGTCTACACAGCTTTAAAGGGGAAGAAAGGAGCTGATTTGATGGGCCATGATTGAAATCAGATGTGACGCCTCTTCTAATTGTCTACTCTTCCTGCTTTACCACTGTGCCATAGATGTACCTGCATTTATGTTCACCAAATGACTGAAAAAGATTGCCACAACTACTTCCGCTTCTGTGCCCACAATTCAGATCTTTGTCTGCGCTGTGCCCAGACTGATGAACATAGAACCCTAAGTATATGTTGTGTATGTTTGATACCAGTAGTATTTGTGTTTGTCGATTCCTGCTGTAGGTAGCAGTGCTATCGGTGCTTCGAGTGGCCAAAAGAGACAAGAGTCTTATCCTGCTCTTGCGTTAGATTTTTTTGCAGGTACCCCATAATAATCTTAAACAAGAAGGCCTACTAGAATATTGAAATTACTTAAGTGCCCCTCCTTAAAAAAAAAAAAAAAATCTTTACTATCATACCAACAGGTTAATTTCTTTTCATTGTGCCTTATTGGCCAGTTGCACTATTTTTGAGTGATGCTTTGGAGAAGCTGTTAATAGAACCACCTATGAGCCTGTTCATTTAATATGCTCTTTTTCACACATTTATTCACAAAACTGGTTGCTACTGTAATTAGTAAGCCAGTTTCCCAGATGTACTTACATTTGCAGCATGCATTAGAGCATTCAAACCTTCTGTTTATTCCTGTCCTTACACTTTTATACTTGTGTTTTTGTTTTTTGGGGGGCGGGAGTTAGGCCTACAGAGTATCAGTGTTACTATAGCCCCAAGCACACTATTTCAACATGCAGAGTGAACCAGTTGTCAATTACTTTGGCTGTTTAAGTAAATTCAGCTTGATAATTGAAAAGCGGGTTACAGAAATATAGAAATAAAATTCAATAATAGCTTGTTTTTCCAGCATAATGGAAAATACTGCATTTCTACCCATTGCTTTTCTGTAGTCTGAAATTATATTAGATTAATCCATTAAATGAGACAATTTACAAATAATACTCAGCTTCAAACAGTGTAAATCCAGAACGCAGCAAAGGAGGTCTTCTGTTCAGCTGAAAACACACACACACACACACAGACACACACAGAGCCTTTAACACCAATTCCATCACCATTCACCCTCAACCTGCCTTATCTATTAAAGGGTGGCTCCCATGAGGAGTCCTGCAGGAGGTCAAGGATATCACTGCCTGTAATCTCTCAGGACAGAAATGATAGGCTGCAATTTCAGTCAACTGTCTGTGGATGACATTGCAATGCCTTTAAAAATTCTGAATCATGTGTGTCTGGTGTAATTCTGGTCTTCATTCTTTCAATTGTGTTCACTGTGACCTGACATTAGCACTTTGAGGCAGTGTGTTTCAATAAAAACGTGACCACCCCTCTAACGTCCCCCATGGTGATACACGTTTGCTAATAGGGTGAGTTGGATATTGATGGAGGTCACACGGTAAAGACGATTAAATGGATTGGTACACGTCGAACCCACAGGGAAAAAAATTACACACTTAAAGGAAGTGAGACAGCACAACCCACCCATTCATCTCACTCGTTTGCAGGTAAGTTCTATATCAAGCTAGTGGGTAAAAGCATAAGGGCAATAAACAGACCCAGCCACTTACTGTGTCATTGTGCTTATACTGTATGTAGTTCCAGGCTTTCAAAAGGTCACCTATGTAGTTGATTGCAGAATGTCTTTCATGACCATGCATTTCATTTTTTGGCCATTTTCAGTATATTGATTTTTCCTGTTGATTAAAAAAAATAAAGAGAGAAAAAAAAGAAAAATCACATTGAGGTTTGTTTAGTCCTAAGTGTAAATAGAGTCAATAACCAAGGGCTGTCAGTAAATAAAATGTATGACCACAACTTGTTGTTCCGCTCTGCTCTCCATCCCCCACACCAGACTGTAGACTCAAGGCAATAGAGCTCTCGGTGTCACAGCTGCCACTCTGTGGAACTCTCGGACATCTGCAATGCTGCATCTCCGGACATCCGCACAAATGTCACCTGTTCACCAACATCTTTAAACCGACTTAACTCTGTCTGTATTATTACTTTTTATTTCTTTATTTATCTATTTGTTTGCCCTCACTTCTGTGTAGAACATCCTTGGGTCTCTTGATTCGCACTGCACTATTATTATTAGGCAAAAGAGACGCAGAAAGCAATGTATTTATGATCTAAACAGTGTGTTTCCTTCCTTCAACGTCTTTACAGAATTCATTAATTTATTTCTAATCCTCCTAGTTTTGCATGTCTCACTAAACATGACAAACTCTATAGCCTAAATTGATTAATAATAGGATATAATAATAATAATGGGATATAATATAATAGGATATTTAAATTCTAAGTGGTTATTTCCAACATTCTTCATGCATAGCCTACCAAAGGAGCACACAGATGTTGTAGGTAATGTCCTTAAACTTTTACTTCCAGGAAAAAAGAAATTCTTCGGATGAGTGTAAAAAACAAGCAAAAAACAAAACAGCTGTTCACAATTAAATATGAAAAAGTTTCAGGCCAAAATCTATGGCAAGTTCTTGTACATTTTTCTGAGAATCTACAGTATGTCTCATTTCACACAACCACAACGGGCTCAGAATACTGAGGCCTGCTGGCAGGCCAAAAAAAACATTTTTGAAAAAAATATTTCTGTAAATACATCACTTGTCATAGCCAGAAACTTTAAAAACAAACTGTAAGATTTTCAGTTCCCGATGGTCATTGAACATCTCACATGTGACGTCAGACATGTACCGAAATCTAAGCAAAAATCTAACTTAAAACTTGGACTTTTTTCCTCATACCTTCTTCAAAATCTGCCAAAGACACACCGTTTGCTCCATCTACAATCTGTAAAAAACAAAAAATTCCTTTGTGCACTTGGAAAGCAATGAATGATTCAGATAGGCTCTTCACCCCCTTTCCCCCCTCCCCTCACCTCTCTGTAATTCATGAGTGCAAGGAACCCTGAGCGCTGCCTGGCAGGAGAGTCTTATGCAACCTGAGTACAGGCTGCAGAATTATTCCTGCATGTATGTAGGGTCACCAAAATATTTTTCTTATGTTCCTAAGACTTGAAGCACCGAAGAATATGTTTTATATATCGATTCCTTAATTTTTAAATTTTTGCTTATTAAAAAATCTGACACATTCAGTGTTTGATTTTTCTTTTTTATGATTTAGAGCATTATAACTTTGTTACATTGCACAGGAGACATTGTTGAATTAACTCTTTCTCTTGCCATGGTTGTTTTGAGTCCCTAGAGGAGCAGGACTGTTTTACTTTGGACTATATTGCAGTAAAAACTGAGCCCACAGCGAGTATAAATGTGACAGAAGCAAAAAAACAGCCCATAACTGCATGGGATTCTGATAGTATTCCGTCAAGTGAATTTTTATTTATATAGCACCAAATCACAACAAAGTTGTCTCAAGACACTTTACATATAGAGTAGGTCTGGACCACACTCTGTAATTAAAATTTATTAAGTTTATTAGAACCCAGCAATTGAAAGCAATTCCCACATGAGCAAGCACTTGGCAATAACACCGAGGAAAAACTTTTAACAGGCAGAAACCTTGGCAGATCCGGACTCAGGGTGGGCAGTGTTCTGAAAGCATAAATCATAATAATTTGGTCATAATCAGTCAGTAGTAACTAATACTGTAGCACAAGACCAAATGGCCTGAAATCACATGCAACGCTATTTTTTAAGAGACACAAACTTCTTTTGTCAAACTGCTGATGCCTCATGTGAACATAAGAAAGCACTTTTTCAGGAAGAAAACAGTGGATTTTGTTGCCCATCCCACTAAATCAAGGGGGTTATGTGTGACCAGTAGGAACAAAAGTAAACATTTTAGCAAAGCAAATGTTTTTTAAATGTACAGGTAGAACCTGGAAAACAGTATGGTTAAATTCAAGCAGGAACCACTGGACCTAAAAGTGAAGTCATTTGCTAAAGCACAGAAAAATTAAGTTCCTTGAAAGGTCAGTTCCATTAGACTAACTGAACGGCCACCTTTACATCCTGATACAAAAACAGTTATGGTCTTTATGGTTTATTTCCACATCCGTGACCACCTCATGAAAGTTTAATTTTGTTTATTAAAAAATTTAATAATATAAAACCTTAAAGTTATACATATTTAAGGGCATGGCTGCTTCGAGTGACAGCAGCCACTAGCTATCTGCCAGGCATCACACAGTAATTGCCGGAAATGCATATTCAAGATAGCTCCACCCTCATCTAAGTACTTTCTCCTCTGGCTACAAAGCAAGATGCCGATGGTCAAAATACCAAGCTTGCAGCTTTAAAGCAATGCTCAACAAAACAATGGAAGGCCTGAGTGGTTTCCTCCTGGCTGGAAAGAAAACTGTGGTTCCTGTGGCAAACACTAGCAAACCAGCTTTAAAAATACATAAATAAATAAGAGAGGTCAGTTACTAAGTTACAGTTGCATTTTCTATTAGTAGACTAGAGGCTTACACACCCCTAGGCCCTGCAAACAATCCAATCTTTCCATTGAACACAAAAACCACAAACTGATATATATATATATATATATATATATATATATATATATATATATATATATATATATATATATAAAAATCAAATATATATAAACTACCGTGCATTTAGCATGTGATAGATGGCTTGCAGAGGAGCTGATACATCTCCCAAATCTCAACCATATGTTGTGTAGACCTTCCTCATCAATAAAGCAGATGGATAATTTAACTTCTGGTGAGAGTTGAGTTTAATATTAAGTTTAAAAAATAAAAATAAATTTAAACAATATTATTTACCAGTTACTCTGGGATTAGTAAGTATAATGTGAATGCTGAATTTAAAATTGTAATCCCTTACACTACTTATTCTAGCCCAATACCGATTATAGTAGGGACACAGGACTTATTGTAATAACAAACAAACAACCAAACAACAACAACAAAAACTTGCTTGCTCATTAAAATGAAACGCCTATCTGATTTCTTTTATCCTTCTGCTGTATGTTCACTGAGTTGGGGACAAAAAATACCTTAACAAATGATAAAAGAGCGTTTCAAGGTCAGGAAGAAAGCAGCAGCCATGAAAATAGGACCTACAATCTCATTACTGACAGTTTAAAGCAGCGATGCATAGCAAGCATGCATACAATCTTGTCAACACCTGCTTGGACATGTAGACATCAACACAGACGCACTCGATCAGAATTAGTCTCTGTGATCAATTTGACATTGTGGTCACCTGTTAATAACAGTAGCCCAGAATCGTTTATTTTCATTACGCCAGTGGTAAGTGGTAAATTGCCCATAATAACAGAGCAAATGATGAAACCAGTAATCAAATAAAGGTAAATTATACAGTGAGGAGCTCATCGTGGGTTATGTGTGGTGACTGAAGCGTGTGTTATTGTTCTCATTCATCCTCTAATTAATATGTGCATACTTTTAGATAGTTTTGAAGATAAACACTTTAGCTTAGAGAATTCTCTCTCTGATGCCAGTTCGAAGAGAGGCTGTACTTATGAGGTTTGGGTAGTGAAACAGTTCTCCTTTCATCTGTCAGCAGCCATTAAGCACCACCAGAACACTGACTAGCTAAACAAGGTTGGCTCTCAGTACTCCCTTCTCGCTCTATGCAAATTGGTCCCTTTGATGTTGAACCAACAGCACAAGGAAGGACAGAGTGAGGAAGAAAAGACGGGAGAGGGTGGGGGAATAAGAGAGGATGACGAGATTGGCTTGTTTTTAATCAGCAACCGGTTCTAATTAGGACCTGTGTCAGCGAAACAACACGGCCATATCTGCTGACTGACCCAAGCAGAATTTAAATGGTATTCATAACTTGGGAATTTTATATAAAGGGCTGCTAGTCTTTGTTGTTGTTGCTGTTGTTATTTTTGCTGTAATGTTGTTTTGGGTTTTCAGCTGGAAATCAGACAAGGGCCAGAGTTCGGGGGAGACAGAAAGTGTTTACTCTGTAGAATTACTACTATTTCCACAAGTCTCAGACCATGTAATGAGCCGATTTGAAACTTTTGTTGGCAGTGTAACTGGGAAAGATGTAGGAAATGTTATGTGACTTCACATTGTCACATTTGTGGGTCTTGCAGTAGGTACATCCTCTGTTTGCTCCATCAGTTCCTTTCTCCATTCACTGGCTTAAAAAAGGCACAAAATGAAATCTATAAGGTGACTTGTGTATATTATTAAATAGCGTTTCCATTAGGCTGCCATAATTATGCTGGCAAGGAAGCAAATGACTATACATGCCTGCCCATACATACAGGTTCAGAATCTGTATCTCTTGTGCATATGCACTTGCACACACACTATCATTTCACCCTATCAGGTAATAGTTGCCGACTTTTTTTTTTTTTTTTAATTAAAAGTCAGAGTGACTTGAATGAAAGCTGCTACTGTGGATGCATTGCATTGTAATTGAAGAATTAATGAACGGAGAACCCAATTTTCTCCTGGTAAAGTACAGTGCAGCTGCAGGAAAGTAAAATGAAGCTGACGCCACCTCTACATATCTGTCGTTACAGTGATAGAAAATGATGTGACAGGTGCTGAGATGCTGCAGCAGCAGCAGAAAAGAGCTAGAGAATATTCATGACAGATTCTATATATCAGATGTGTCACCTGCTGAATTAAACAGTTTTATTACAACATGATGAATGGTGCAATGATCAGATGGTACTAATGTTTACCAAATACGTCATATTACATTACACAGATGCACACTGTTGGAATAGCACAGTTACATGCAGAGATCAAAATCGCGTTTGTTCCATTTTGATTTGACAAGTATTCGGATCAAATGAATCTATTATACAGTTATCTCATGCCTATCTCATGCTCATAACCTTTGTATATACACCCAATTAGATAAATGGATTGAGTGGATCTTAAACCAAACAGTTATAAGTTATAAGTTCAATTATAGGATATTCTTGCATGCACCAATTTTAGGCATAACTGTATCCGTCATCATCATCTGTGTGTGCAAAGCACAGAACTGTTACATAATTGCAGAGTAGAACTCCTCTGTGGAAATAGCTTAATGTCTCTAATTAACATTATGATCAAAACTGAGCAAATTACTAATTGCCAAGATGCTTCGTGAACTTACTAAAACGCTAATTATACAGTCCAGTACTGAGCCATTATGTACTTATGATGCTTCACTTACTCAGCGCTGTCAGTATGATCTAGGGTCCTAGCTCAATAGGCAGACCACAAATCTGATGATAATGAAGACAATTTGGAGACATGCCTGCAGTTACAAATGTAACAGGACGCTTGAAAGAAGAGAGCATAAGAAAATAAAGGTAACATATTCAATGAGTTAAAAAACTGGCAGTTTAGAAAGACACGTTAAAGGTGTAATATACATGCAAGATAATGTCACTGCCGTGACATTATGGAAATGTTTTAAGTGTCAGGAATAACTGAGCATGTAAAATCTTGATTGCACAGTCAATTTCAGACAGAAAAAAATCTTAATCATGCATTTTGAAATTAGATGACACAGGAGGAAACTCACAGGTTATCTCATTAACTCCCCCCCACCCCTGCTCAAACAGACTCGTTGGCAGCCTCTCTCTTGCCTGTAACCAGCCTGAAGCTTGTTGGTGTGCTTAGTGTTTAACACTCTGTCAACTGCAATTAGGTAGTAAACTTCTCCCACCGTCTCTGACATGACAGTTTAAAAAAAAGAGTACATTCTCTAGTGATGTGTTCCCATTGTTTAAAGTCTCTTACTTGACCACAACGATGAACTTCTCCTCTCTTCAGTTTGAAGTACTTTTAGATTTATTAGGAGTCGGGACCAGCTTTCCTGAGAGCAAAAGGTTGTCTCAAAGTAGACCCTCTGACCCGTGAGAGGACGACCTTTCTCATTTTTCCCAGGTTGCACTGTGGGGTGTCTTGTGAATCTTAAGTCACGGTGGGCTCCAAGCATGTTTTTTAGATTCATTTCACAAAGAATGTCTCAAGTGTTTGAGTCCGTACCTATTAAAAAAGGGTTACACCATGAGTTTATATTTGAAGCCAAGGATTTTGTACAGGAAGGTGAGGAAGGGCTCGGGCCGATGAAGAAGGGCTATATGCTCTACTTCGCTTGTTTTCTAAAGCATTCTGTGTGAAACTGTCAAAACCACTACAGACACACACAAAAATCAGAGTATCTGTTCCACAGTGGCCATGAAAGTAAAGTCTATTTACAGCATTATTATCCAGGAACATTACTGAATGCCTGACCTTTTATGACAGCGTGTCCGTCATCTGCCATCACTTCTCACTGTTGCCCTGTTTCTCTCTTACATATAGCTGCTCCAGCTTGAAAAGTCTCATCATGTGCAATTTAGTGTATTTTTATTACATTTGTTTGGTCCCTGTGTTTACTTATTTTTGGTTCATTTAAAGGAAAGTGAAGAGTATGAGAATCCACAAGGACAAATTTTTTTGCTCATTGTGTTTGAGGAGTTGCTTAAAACAACAACAAATCCATCAAATTGCCGACTGAGTGCAATCGTGATACTGTACAGAGGATAAAGCTTGATGGTTCTTAGAGTCCTAGTTTGTGTTTTCTATTGACTGGAGGTGTCGCAAAGTTAATCAAAAGCATCTGCAGATTGTCTGTGGCATAGCTCTCATCAAAAAACTGCGAGTGATGTCTTCTATTAAAGGCAGCTTAAAATTTTGCAGGGACAGAATCAAACATTTTACATACTGATGGACATTTACAACTTTCACTGACTATGTTACACTTTTAATCGAAAGGATGTGATTAAACGAAGGAATACTAATATAATAAACAGAGCTTGAAGACAAAGGAGCCAAATTGCCAGTTGATTTGCATAGCTCTTATATATGATCATCAGCTAGAATTTAATAAAATTTGTATTCATAAAATATGACAAATAATTTTTCTCACTGGATGTCTGAGGTCAACAAAAGGAACAGATCGAGGAGCATGGATGTGTGGAGTACACATGATGTTTCTTCGCGTTGAAAGAAAGAGCTTAAAAAGGTTTAGGCATCTGATTAAGGTTGCCTCATGATGCCTCCCTGTGGAGGTATGCTAGGCACATCCAACTGGGAGAAGAACCCACGGCAGAGCCAGAACATGCTGGAGGGATTATATATCCCATCTGGCCTAGGAATGTCTCAGGATGGATCAATGGATGGAGTAAATGCCCCGTTAATCTCTTTGCCAGCATGTACTAGACAACATTTGCAAAAAACTACACCTCAAAGTGAAGTCTTTTTACAGTAAGTGCCTTATTGGTCCAAGGTCACCTTCATTATAAAACAAGCTTAAGTTTTTGGAAGAAGACATGTTGAAGATACAGAACACAACACACAAAGCAGTTAGCATGAGAAACTGGCAAGTTTTAGGCCATCTTTTCACAGTCTTTTTAATTTTTAACATTACCAGTTAACGACAACATGTGACAGATGTTTTATGACCATACTTCTCTGTGGTTTAGCTGATAGAAGATCATTTCCACTCATTTTTAGTCAAATGGACTTGCCGTGCTCCCCAATGGTAGGAGAGAAGTTTTGAAAGGGTGTGGCGATGCCAGTCTAGCAGTGGAGTGCAATTATATTGAGCGTGTCTTTTATGGTCTGCTACTCACTTGCTCAGAGCAGATATCTGTTCTGTTTGCAGTCTTTACCTGCATGTGATGGTTTTTCTTAAGCTACAATTACACACAACAGACCTGCTGGTTAAATTAAGTGCAACCAGCAACAGACTGCTGCAAAATAACTAAAGAGACCTCTGTACCATGTGGACACCAAACTTGTCATTTTGATGAATGCTGCTACAGTTTCTAATCAACAAAGCAAATCAACAGGCAGGATGAAGAGGGACACAGTCAAAACAGCTCTCCTGAAATTTAATGCATCTTCATCTTGAACAGTCCTCCCCAGTGTCTCTGTCAAAAACGTGTTAACCCCAGCAGTTCAAGACTCCAAGCCAAAATGCCATCCTGAGCTCCAAATTTTTAATTACAATAGAGATGTAACAGTTAGCAACAGGTGGTAGAGATTGTTTGAGTTAGATTTATAGTGTACCAAGAAAGAAGAGTGTTATTTTAACAATGATAATTCATTTGTAATTTGAAAATACAAACTGTCACTATTTACAAATTTAGTAGCCTCAACATGTGACCAACTCCCCTACATTAAAAAGGTAAGATTTGCTTATTTGC
>JAPQLA010000019.1:5621949-5633915 GCA_029822935.1 Naso vlamingii
TTGGAGAAGGCATTCGACCATGTCCCTCGTGGCATTCTGTGGGGGGTGCTTCGGGAGTATGGAGTCCGGGGCCCTCTACTGAAAGTGTCACCTATCATTTCACTCATACTGTGAGTTCTAACCACCAACCCTAAACATAAAGGTGTCCACTTCCTCCTGAATGTCCTCATGGCTCATCCCGTTGCCATCCTCATCTGTGGTCTTCAAAAGCAAATCCAGAAATGCTCGTCTTTTCTTTGTTCCGTGGTCAGGTTCGCTGTCTGATTCAACGTCAGACATGTTCTCTGCTCTTTCTTTGATCATCTGAGATGAAATAAAGGGCAAGATTAAGTCAGTTTTCTTTTCTAATTTTAATATAATAAACAATGGTCAAATACTGATTTTTAAGCCACAGGCTCTGTTCCTCACCTTGTACGTAAAAGAGTGCAGGACCTTGAGCGTTTTGTCATGCTCCTGGCCATCACCAAAGTAGTTATACAGAAAGTCAGACCAAAACCATGGTGTCCTCTGTCTGCGGCTGACAATGTCACTCATTCTGAGGGCAAAAAGTTAGGATGAAGACCAAAAAATGAAATGATTTGATAATCATTTCCTCACTGTTTCATCATGTGACAGGAAAGGACAACAAAAGAACTCACCTGTAGACACTCTTAACATACTCGGATTCAGAGTTACTCTGGGCATAAATGTTCTTTCCCATTGCAGTTTCTGAAAAAAGACATTGTTTAAAATGTGAAATCATATTCTACTAATAAAAGCTCTAGTTTCATCCTTATTGTGTTTGGATAAGATAACATTTGTTATGTGCAAGAGGTAGAATGATTTATCCCTACAGTACAGCACGCACGCACATTCAGTGTACTTATACCCACCACAGATAATGTCCAGGGCACAGAGGGTAATGTGACTAAAGCAGTTGAATGGACCCTTTCCTGCCTGTTTCTCCAGCCTCTTCACCAGGATTTCAGCCTGCTCGTTCATCACTTCCAAGAAGTCCGTCAGGATGGAGAAGTGGAAGGTTGGAGTCAACATCTTTCTCCGCTTACGCCACTTAAGCCCGGTGCTGATCACAGGGGAGAGTTGTAACACGTTAAAAGAAACACACGTGTGAAAAGGTAGTCTTCATTTTCAAGGAATGAGTACTTTAAAATTCATTTTTTTAAGATTGTACTTGGACTCTCTGTTCAAGTATAATTTTGAGCCAGTAATCTTTTTACTTCACTACATTTGCTAAAAATCGTCACAACTAGTCTTGTCTAAATGCAAGGATTTGGATGGGGGGGCACTTACTTCAGATACCAAGTTGACAGCCGCATGAAAGAAAAATAAAGCAGCTTTTGTCTTTTGAGCGCTATTGATGATGTTGAACCTGCTTGGACTCTACAATCTACAGCTGCATATCGGTGACTGAGTGATGGTCATCTGTTTTATCCACATGCTTGGTTTTGCTGCTTTAAACCAACAATTTCCTGGGTTTTTTTTCTTTCTCAATGCAATAGTCTTCATCTTGAAACCTTTTCTGCTCAAAGGTGCTGAGTTTTCATATCGTGCAGAGGAGACCCACAGGAACAAACCTTGTAAGAAGGCCAGTTCCAAGCCAAGGGTGGAGGAACTCGTATGCATATGCTTTTTCCATGTGAACAGGGTTGTTCAAAACTGCCTAATGAAGAAAAAAGTGAAGAGAGATGGAATTGAGAGCAGTGCATGTATGCAGCAAGTTCAATAGCTGCAGTTTAAGCATAGTGTGCATAAAAGTGCATGACGTGAAACGCACCGATAGTTTAAAGTACAACTCAAACAATAAAGTTGTTCTTTAAACTAAAATGTCGCTGGAGCTTTCTGACCTCCCCAAAACTTTGCTCTCCATGCAACATGGAAGTTTTTTGAAGTTGTGCCAGAAACCCCGGCCTGCTTCTATGAAATACACTGATGACACTCAGCGGTATCGTCTGGCTTTAGCATTTTAGTTTCATTGTTATTTTGGAAAAACACTTGGTCTACGATTGCTAAGCAGACAATATTTTATATTCCATTATTCAGCAATATCACCTCTTATAACAATATAACAATATGTCTCCACTGTTAACAAGTGGGTTTGTACAGCATGTGTGCATGAAAATTGTTGCATGTGTGTGAAAGCTAGTGCTGTCATTCTGATTTTCTTTTTGAATTGTAGAACTGCAGGATGAACTGAGTCCACAACAAATTTCCCTACAGGGACAGTAAAGTGTGTCCTTTACGCCTCACTCATAAAACTAGATGACTTGTTGCATCGTAGATTTATTCATAAGATACGGAAAGTGGAAACTGCCCTGCATGAGTGCTTGGTGTAAATGTGTTGTCAGACACTGTACCTCAACAGTTTCAGCACGAAACAGAACCACAAATGGAACCATTCCGATCCAGAGTTTAAACAGTGGTACATCAGAGAACTCAGAGATAATCTCCTCAATTTGGCGAAAGAAATCTGACACAAAGATAGACCAGTGATACTACAGTTAATGTTCATGCCTGTCCTGATTCATATGGAATTTATTAAGAAGTAGGTTAATGAGCATATTTTTGGAAGTTATCACTACATTGTCGTGCATGATTCCAGTAAATAATTTACAGTGAGAAACTGTCCTCACCCTAGAGACTGACAGAGAGAGAGAGCTTCATTACTGTTTGTTCTAATGGACTACCATGCTTCAAATATGGATGTTGATGCAAAAAGTTACAACCTCTGAAACATGAATGCTTCACATATAAGTTTAATCCAACATGACAGAGGATCTATGCGGTTACTACAGTTTCAAGATGGGTAACCAAGATTAGTGTTAACAAATCAGTATTTGACCAAAGGTGAAATATGATCAAAATCCCCCTTCAATGATGGTGAATAATGAAAGAAAAATATATTTGCAGAACATTGTGATGTCACAATAAAGTTGACCTTTCACCTTTTGGATATAAAATGTCACCATTACATCATCTTATCCTATTAGACAGAGAAATTTGCCATATTTAGCAAATAAATCACAGAGAATGTTAGTGAAGCTTCTCAGTCTACATGATAATTCCTGGAAAACTCAACAAAATATTAATTTGACTGACATAACTGATAATGTAGTTCCATATAATTCTTCTCTCTCTCTCTCTCTCTCTCTCTCTTTCTCTCTCTCTCTCTCTCTCTCTCTCTCTCTCTATATATATATATATATATATATATATATATATATAATCAGTTATGTCAGTCAAATTAAAATTCTGTTGAGTTGTGCTGTGCCTGATGGTTTATGCCTTTACAGTCTGCCCATAAATCAGCCTCTGAAGCCTCCTGCAGCAGCATGGTGATGGCTTTCTTACCTCCTGCATTGGTCTTGAACTGAAGTGCATTTCCAATAAAGAGATGCGTTCCTTCCCTCTCTGGAATAGGCTTCATCTCAAACCATTTGTGCAGGTAACTGCTGAGCAGCTTGTAGGTGATGTAGGTCATAGCAGCAATCAAGATACTCACTCCAAGTAGAGGTACCGTGTAGCTACCAAGTAAGGCTGCCATCTTTTTTGCTGTGTGTGTGCACAGTGTATGTGTGTGTTTGAGCAGCAGAATCAGGCTGCTCTCCTGTGCCTTTATAATCAACCTGTGACGTCTGCTCTCTGCTCTGCCCCTCCCTCCTTGCATACTAGGTTATGGGCACCCACTGTTTTTATTGTCGTTTACTTATTGTGAACAGATGGCGAAATTGTTTAGAAGGAAACTTAAATTACGTAACATGGGACATCTACATAAACATGAATACTAAATTTTGGGGACTGAAAAAAACAAAAACATAGTGATCTTTGACTGTTATGCAAAACTTATGTAATCAAGGTGTTAATTATTTACCTTTTGACAGCAGGCTGACTCTTGCCATGACCCTTGTCATAATTATTTTCTCTCCTCCTGATATTGGTCATCATCCCTTTGGATATGTTCAGCTTGACTGGTTAAGAAATAACAGCACTATCTTACCTGGCAGATATCTCTTATAATTTAAACAGGTATTCACCGTCATGAACCTTTGGTCTTTCATCGAAGACTTCTATCACTAAGATAAAGGATTACTTTTCTGTATAAAGGCTTTTTGCACCTGCCTTGTGAACAATACTAAAAATTAAAAACATCACTGAGTTTTGTGCTGATGTGAAATGGACCTGTTGAATCAAAACATCTGTTTCATCCCCAACAAGTGACTATCAGTTTGTACAATATAAGGTCACACTGAGGTCTCTACTGCTATGTTGGTGAATGAAAACCTTACACAGAGCAGGGTTTTTTTTGTTTGTTTTGTTTTTTTGAGCCAATTACAGCATTTTCAGACCAATACACTTTAACTTGACTGCCTTCAGGTCAACAAAATAACAAAAACTTTCACATGCCTCCAACACAATTTTCTTCCTGGACAGAAAAAGATGATTTCCCAACCTGAAGGTTTATACGTTTTTTCAGTGTACAATTACCATATGAGCACATACACACATAGAACTTTTGGCCAAATTTTCCAAAATTGTGCCTTCTGCGTAAGGATCTTCAGCTCTTACCTTTTGCAATGTTTATATAACAAACATAGATACATTTACCATACAAATTTTTCACTAACATTAAAAGCTTATAGACAAAACCCCACTATAGGAGATGCCATTGACTTTAAACTCTTAACATACAGTAAAGATGAAAAACCGCTGCAATTACTTCTTACCATTAGATTTCTTAAAAAATGCCTGTAACCTTACCATTACGATCATATCGGTTTTTAATATTAATGCTCTACTTGTCAGTTATAAAAGACTCGCACAAGCATATGAATGGTGTAGTTTCTTACTATATCCACTAGATGTCTACATTCAGTCTCTGCTCTCACAGGAAATTTAGCTTTTTTTACCCAAACTGATCACTGCATTGTAAGATTGCCATGTCAAAATTAATAGGTAAAACTTGTACTTTTTTCAGCCAAATTACTACTTTAAACATCATGTTCTGACATCATCAAGACCAAAATGTTTACCTTCAAATAACTTCTCTGAGTTTATTAAGTTGGGTGTTTTTAATTTTTTTTTATTTTATGCCTTAATATTCAGTGACCACAGTGACCGTCTAAATAAGACTTATCAAAATGTAACTCTTCAGCGGGAGTTTTAAACACTGGAGAACATGATGATATTTCTGCTACTTTGAAGAGACAAATAACAAATGCACAGGAAAAAAAAAACCTTTTGGACTTTTTGTTGATGTAACGCTGCAATAACATGCAAATACAATATAGCTTCACCAATTTACAGTACAAATATAATATTAATATCCACACAGAGGGCTAAACATTTGACAATTTACAGCATTTAGCAATGCATAAACACACAAGGGGTGACTGATAGGTTCATGGCCTAACATAGAGGAAGGTGAGTTATGCAGCTCTTCTTACATGCACATGTAGTTTAACTCTTTGATCATACAGAAAGTTTGAAAGATACAGAAAGTTAATAACTTCTCTGGTATTATTGTTTCAGATCATATAAAACTGCAGTACAATACTCATCAATCTGCACATCAATCTGCCTTTGAGCCATCATCCAGGAATGTTGGTTGGAACTCATTTAACACCTGCCATACTTCTACCTCTTCCCCAAGATGAAGGAACTGTTCAGTGGTCTCCATTTGGACAGTTGTAACATAATCATCTCTCCTGTGAACCACTTTCTTGGGTCCAAGACAGGGGCTCTACACAGAAGGGATCCACATGCCCCAAAACAGCTGAACTCTGCATAAATGTAAGGGACCATTTTTAAAAGCAAATATGTTGAGTTTTCTAGAATGGACTCCTTCAACCTTAGGCCATGAACTTATCAATCACCCTCATTTGCAGTATTATTACAAAAGGAATTCCTACCAATTAAATACAATCACTCCTGCAATCGATTAGTCATGCCAAGTGCAATGAGGAGCTTTTGGTGAAAGGCCGGAACCCTCTCCTTGTAGACAGGCCAGTCCAGGATGCAACATGGACGCAACATGCCTCTGCGTAGGAAGAGCGAACGAGATAACTTGTAGTCATGAACGTCCTGCAGGAAGACCAGAACCACAGAGTCCCTGCTGGCTTCTATGACCTGGTGAAGTGCTTGATGGGCTTTAAATCTGAATGGGTACAAGGACAGAGAGACAACATTCAGAGCTCACTTCACAACAAAATATATCACAAAAATATCTGTCCAAACAAAAAAATACTAGATAAAGACTTTATAATGATGTATCAGTCAAGCACTGCATGTCTTGTTTACCGTCTACACCAGGGATCTTTGAGAAGAGTTTCAGTGACGACGAACAAGATTTTACGAGACTTTCTCATACTATCCACAATGGATTCAAGCTGGGACATGCCAGGGACTGAATCTCGATCCTCCAAAAAAAATCTGCAATTTACATTCTCTAAAGGGATGATCCTTCTCTCAACCCAGCTCCTGTCTTTGTCTGCATGAATGATGTAAGCATCATACTCAAATTCCCTGCCCTCCTCAACTTTGGCGTCACTAAATCCTAATGTGCGATTGATCAGTATGTTGCAGTAAAACTGAATCCTCCAGCCATGGAACCGCACTAGGAGCGCAGTTACAGTTAGCATGAGGACAGCTGTGCTGCTCAGTATGTACAGAGTTTGAAATGGGGTCATATCTTTGCAAGAAAGGGTGTCAAAATCCATGATGGAGCGGTTGAAGTAAGCTAGTGGAGTGTTGCACACGTACTGCTCCCTGAGACCAGGCACACTGGTCATATTTGTGCTGTTCAACCATGTCACAAACCACAGAATGCTCTCACACGTGCAGTCAAATGGATTTTTGTCCATGTAAAGCAAACTGAGGCTGCTCAGTGGAGTTTTGAACACTTTAGGCCTCACAGATGTGATAGTATTTTTCTGTAAAAACAAAGCCCGCAGTGAGGTTAGATCATCAAAAACTGAGTCCCTAAGGCTATTGAGGAGATTATTGGCCAGGTGTAGTTCACGAAGGTCTCTCAACCCTCTTAAAGCCTTCTGTGGGATTTCATCCAGCCCATTGTTATCCATCGATAACTCTGTCAAGTTCTGAGTCCATTTGAGGAACAACACCGGCCCACCTGGGTTGGCACTCTTCCACAAACGGGCTAAGTTATTGTGTTGGAGATTCAACACCTTCAGGTTCACAAGCCCCTTCAACATATTCTCTTTGATGTTAGCGATGTTGTTGTTGCTGAGATCCAGGATGGTGAGGTTGGACAGAGGACTGAAGGGAGAAGGGTCCCGGTCCAAGGCTGTGGCTATAAGACTGCTCCCCAAAGTCAGGACCCTTAGACTGGGCACATTTACAAACGATGTGGAGGTTAGATTAACTTTCTGGTAGTTTTTGATCATGTAAATCTCTTGAAGTTGGCTCAGGCCTTCAAACTCTTCACCAGTAAGAGTTTGCTTGATAAAGTTGCAATCTAGAAGGAGGGTGGTGAGATTTCTCAAAACAGAGAAGCTTCCAGGGTTAATCTGTGTTATAGCTGTTCCTGTAAGATTTAGCTTTCTGAGAGGTGATCCAGCGAGTGAGACTAAGGTCTTGTTGGTGATTAGTTTGAGTGAGGCACAGCTACTCCAGCTCATATCAAGTTCTTTAAGACTTGCTAAGCCTGTAAATGTGTGTTCTGTGAGGTCTCGAACTGCAGTTCTCTGCATTATTAGACTCTCCAGCGCGCTCAGTGGCTGGAAGGAGAATTCATCAATAATTGGCACGGAGGAGGAATGACTTTTCACCAGAGCTTTTGTCAACTGGAGCTTTTTCAAACTTTTGAGTCCCTGAAATGTGTCCTTGTTCAGATGCTTGATGTTGTTGTCCTCCATAATAAGAGTCCGAAGTCTGGGCAGCCACTGAAATGAGCCTTTTTCAATTTTGCTCATGCTATTACGGGACAGATCGAGAGAGCTTAAAGCTGTTTTCTGAAGCCCAGTGAATGTTGTGTTTGGGAGTGTGACCAGATTCATGTTTCGAAGAGACAGGACATCAATGGCTGTTTCTGACAGCTCTGAACAGAGATTAGCAATAACCGCAGTGCCCATTTTGCTTCCATCCATGATTAATGTCCGTAGGTTTGAAATGGGCTTAAAGCAACCTGCCTCCAACTGTAACAAAATAGAGCATAGAGAGATAGCAGTGAGACAAAAAGGGAAACAAAACAGACAACTGAGAGTAAGGTGGTACAGTTACTTTTTTCTACAACAGTTAAAATGAGAAAGAAAAAAGATCCTAACTTTTTTTAAAGACACGGACGACAGGTTGAGGACTTTTAAAAAAGACGAATGGTTGAGGAAAGAAAAGTCATCTTTCTTCAGTGTGGTGAAGTCATTGAGTGCCAGGTTGAGGTTCACCAGGCTGGGTAGCTGGGGCTGAGAGCCGAGCTTGGCTGACTGCAGTTTGTTTTTGGAAACATCAAGAAATTTCAGGCTCTGTGGGTTATGACAGGAGAATAAAGAGAAAACAAAGGTTTTATTTAATACAATGCATGAGCGGCATATCAAACAATTCAACCCCCAACAGTAATGTGATTTCGTCTTTTGAGGTATAAAAGCTCTTGATGTCATTCTCCACAGCATATTTCAGACATGATGTCAGCTTAAATAAATCAGCGGCAGGTCAGAGGACAGTCCCCTTAATACCCCTGATAAGACGACCTTAGCAGCATACTTGTTTAGTTGCATTAATGCCAGATTCCCCTTTTATTGTATAATTTGCGATAAGCTTTCCCACATAGTTAATCATTAACAACCCTATCATTATGATTTTTTCTCTTCTGGTCTTTTCTTCCGTTGCTGAAGTTTTATGCTTTGATTCCTATTTACGTAACAGGCAGGCCATCACATACACTGTTCAATAAGATAAATTTGTCACTCAAAAAAGAGCTTTACATTTTGGGAAATATGCTTATTTGCTTTCCTGTTAAGAGTTACCTGAGAAAGACAATACCACACTCATGTCTACAGAGTAAAAAAGCAGCTGGAACTATTAGCTTAGTTTGGCAAATCTACGAGGATTTAGGTCGTTTTTGTTTTGTTTTTTTCTAAAAATACGGCTCACTTTCATTTCGTTGTCTTTTGTCAGTCATCAACTGCACCATAACTCAAGAAACTTCCAATCTGTTTTATCCAGCTATTAAAGACCCAACCAATCAGTGTAAATGTGATCAATACCTGTAACACAGAGAAGGGCTCTCCTTGTAGCCTTAGCTTATTACTAGCCATAATCAGTTGTGTTAGGTTGGTGCAATGACTAACATCTTCCTTCTTCAAATAAAGCACTTGATTGTGTTGCATGTTCAGAGTCTGCAGCAGTGGCAGCGTCTGGCACAACATTTTGTCCAGACTGGTGATACTGTTGTAACCGACATCAAGGTGGATGAGGCCTGAGTATGGGGTAAGTGAAGCAGGAGGAATCCTCCGCAACCTGTTGTGAGACATGTCCAGGCTGGTAAGATTCCTGGGAAGGTCTGGAGGGATTTCGCTGAGGCTGAGGTGGCTGCAGTCAGCTCTGCCATCTTGCACCTTGCAGGAGGTTCTCTGAGCCGCTGCATGTTTGTAATGTCCCGTCAGAAAGCAACATGTGACAACCACCGCCAGAAGAAGAATGCAACGAGGAGCACGCATTGTGTCAAAAACCTTAAAAAAGGAGAGAAGAACAGCTGCATAAACTTTAGACCTACATTAATTAATTTTGATATAAAACATGTTTATCATATAAAACATGATAAACAGCAACATTTGGAAACATTTGTAGCAATATGTAAGACCTGGGTTCATTTTTTTTAGCTTTGTTTAGCTCCTAAATGCCTCACCATGTTCATCAGCTAGCTGCTAGCTTCATCTGTCTTCTGTTTGGTGCTGGTCGCTCGGCATCAATCAGTTTGTCAGAGCTGTTTTTGCTCAAAATAACTGCCTGTCGCTCGTGGAAAGAAGGTCAATGAGAGAAAAGAATCGAAAGAGTTCAGCTGTGGGCTGTTAAGAAAGGGAAAAAAAAGAAAAGAAAAAAGAATGAGCAAGGGTAATATACACTTCATACAGCAGATGGAAACTGAATTGGGTCAGGTAATAAATATGTGGATTCATTACAGCAAGCAACATCTTTAACTTTGCACATCGTCATTTCATCTAATGTTGGTATGAAAATATTAATTAGTGCAGCTTTAAAATATGTAGGCTAACTATCCAGGTTTCACGTCAGTGTGTTACTCAGTAATAAGAATTAGCGTAGCAACATAATAACTGAATTTGAACACTGTGTCAGAAACATCTATTCTAAAGGCATATATTATTCTTATTAGGCTATGCTTACATACAAGTGTTACAGCGTTACATAGTGTTACAGTTTGTATGATAATTTTAGTAGAAAGTGTCATCTGACATCCTAAGCATTTGATACAACTGCAGAGGTCTTACCAGATGTTGCATTCAAGTGTGCTCTGTTGCCTCTTGACTTCAGAACAGAGTGTTCACTTCTGGCGCCCCAGTATCTATTCTGAAGTATCTATTCTACAAATTCAGACAAGGAGTGGGGCTTCTGAAACAGCGACTACCCCAAAACAGCGAGGATATGAGGAAATGAGAAACCAACAGCTCCGGTTTCACTTCTGTTTCACTACCGAAAGTCCTTTGGATTTAACCGTTTCATGCAGGAGGACACAAAGAAATAATGGGAAGTGTGAATGACATTTATACTCACATTCTACAAAACACAGTGTGTGTTCATGTTGCTTCAGACTGTTTACCATTACCTGCTGCCAGATGAAATATGGCTGCAATCACACTGAGTTGTGCTGGTGTAAATAGGCGAGGCACGGTGACTCGGTCAAAATGACACGGGCAAAGGTTACAGGAGTCCGGGAAGGAAACGCCGCATCGTCATGCAGCCGACATTAAATTAAGAGAAGCTGATGTAATTTAGCAAACAACGTAATACCCTACACTTAAACCTTCTGGTACCAACTAGAACGACAGAGAACGACATTTATCACTGAGCAAATAGTCGCTTCCGACGTCGAAGTTAAAAGCAACGAACAAACGCTCAAAACTGTGAGAATTACCGTAAGTTTAGGAGTAGACGTACATGACGATTAAAGCGGAGAAGCAAAGGTAGCAGCGAGTTCTAGGGAAGGGCACACATAAAAGGAATTTGCGCCCAAAGTTACACTCAGAGCAGTTTCCAGAAGTGTAGCAATACTCTCGATATACAGCCGAAAACAACAAGTAGGCTACAACAAAGCTTGAACAGAAACAGGCCTGGGTAAAAATAAAAATGTAATTATAATGTGCTGGCAAAATTTAAGAAAAAATAGCTAGATGTTTATACAAAAATGTCCAAAAAAAAACAAAAAACCAATGACTAACAAATACAATTGGCTATCTAACGGCAAGTGTTTCTGGAAATTTATGGTGGAAAGAAATTAGCCTAGATATGCAGGGCAGGAAGTGGATTGTTATACAGTCTATGATTGTTATAAGCTAACATGCATATCTTTATGTAGCCTATACACAGCGTGGGTTATTTATCCTGAATAATTAAACCCTCTGATAAGAACATTAGGCCTGTTATATGATCCATGATAACACTGTGTATGTCTGGGCCCTCTTTTATAGGCCATGCATTGTGGCCTACTTTCATAGTAGGCTACAAGGAATTTTTATGCATTTTCTTCTGACCTCCTGTATATGTGTCTGACCTCTGGCTCTCTGCCTTAAGAGACAAGAATGATCTTGTTTTCAGTCTGGATGTGTGTTACATTCTTGAGGACAGGTAGGGCCAAGTTTCCACCGAAATTATGAGAAATGCCAGGTGCTCAGGTCAACTTAATAAAACATATATTTAAAGGTTTTTTGCTTATAAATTGCAATTTTTTTGCAATGGCATATAAAGGCTGTTTGTATAAGGTTTTTAAAATTCAACACCCA
>JAPQLA010000019.1:5679242-5692442 GCA_029822935.1 Naso vlamingii
CATCCTTCAAGTAAATTCCATTGAGTCTTCACAACTGTGGCGGACACTCTAGCAGAAGTCTAACTGTTAGCTTACACTGGGCTAGCAGGATCCAGACAGGTACAAGAGGTCTTATCCACATCAGTAATAACCGATGACTCTATACTAGCAGATATGTATGAATACTATGGGGTTTTGTACCATTTTTTTTTTTCAACCTTATATTGCAAAGTGACACGTAGTGGCAACTCTACCTCATCATCTTTCCACACAAATGAATCACCTTTTGCTGTCTTTTTCTCCATAACAACTCCGGTGGTGCGGTACACAAGTGTCAGAGGTTGAATATGTGCGTGTCAGATAACTGTAAAAAATGAATAATGTTACTTGGCTACTACCAAATCACTTTGCTGCAACTGTTAACATTTTTAAGTCACTACCACGAAAGGGGGAGCAGTTCACTGCGCACGCTCAGAATGCTCTTCTCTGGTATTTGACATATCGGTGATGTAGACTGTGTCACATTTGCGTGTGTATGAACAGAATTTATAAAATGAAGATCATGTCAGGATTTATTTATTTATTTATTTTTAACAAAAGGGAAAAATGTTCATATTGTTGTATACAAGGCATTAGTCAACCATAAATCATTATAAATGTTTTCACCAAACAAGCTTCATCAGTAGTTTCCGAAGTTGCCAGACTTGGAGAGTGTTTCCAACTCTGATAATGTATCACATGAATAATTTATTCATGTATCAGCAGTTAAATTCTCTGTAAGTGAAATATGGAGCTCTTGCAGCCTGGAACTGTGTTTTTTTGTATCTGCTCAGTAATGTCCTATAAACCGGCAGGAACCCTTCTTTCTAATTTCAGCTATCCATTTTTATGTTGCATTTCACGGTGCTTAAATCTCTATGGTTATGTCTCTCTACACAGACAGTGGATAGGCCTAAGGATTGGTACAAAACTATGTTCAAGCAGATCCACAAGGTTCACAAAGCAGGTGAGTCTGTACTAAACCACACAGGATGTCAGAAATGTCCTTTTATTTAATGTCACATGCATGCACGTGTATCTGTTTATGACATTCTTGTTTTAGCAAAAGGGCCAGAGAATCTCAGAGCCAGAACTCATTAGATGCGAGCAAGAGAGTCAGGAGAGGAGGAGGAATTGAGAGAAACCTCTAATAGATGCTGAGCTGTCCTGGGAAATCTGCCCTAATTTTATGGGCTTGACAGAATCGCACAGTCAGTACAAGGCTTGTTTGTTCATAACTGCTCAGGCTGCTACTGCAAGACACACACACACACACATACACAACTTCATGATTGTGTGTGCCTGAAAAACGTTTTTATGATGCGCTTTGGAGAGTTTCCATGATAAATATTTGCATATTTTTGGTTAATTTTTCTAAAGCGGTATTCCAGCAACCACCCTGCAAGTTAAAAAGAGTCAAAGAAACTTGTAGCTTTCTCAGTTGCTAAGACTTTTTAACCAGAAATAAACAAAAGCTATGTCAAAATACATATACGCTGCTTACACGGGATGCTGTTTCCCCTTTGTACTGTAACTCAACAAAAAGCCTATTGGGAAAACAATTGCTTGAAGCTTGGGGAGAGCAGAGGAGAAGCCGTTTATGCTGCTTGGGTGGTTTTGATCCCCCTTTCTGCTGCGAAAATAGTCACTTTTGGACATTACTTTGAAACTGACTGTTTTCAAGCTGACTCAAGGTTTTCCTGCTTTTCCTCGAGAGTAAACATTTGTACTCTCTGTTATATAAATTGTGTTTGTGTTTGTATCCTAATCATTCTTTGTTCCTTTCTCCTGTAGATGATGACTACTCAGACACATACAATGCAACATATGCTGTCATAAACAATGGTGAGAGATGTTTTATTTATCATAAAAGTGATTCATAAGATGCATAATTTTAATCCAACCCATTCGTCTCCACCTGTCTGGCTTGCCCTGCTTCAGTACTTCTCTGTCCGATTTGTCCTCCATCCTGTCCTTAACAGATGACTACAGCCTGTCGTCCAGCACCACCATGGCCCACCCTGCTCCCCGGACACACACATACAGGCCACTCGCCAAAAGCCCCTCGGACAATGGGGGACATGTGGGGCCACGGGAGCCTTCGCCATCTCCTGTACCCCCACCACCTCCACCCATGCCATCTCTCCTCCAGCTGAGGGCCAGAGACAGTGACCGCGAGAAAGACCTGCCTGACACGTAGGAGGAGCTTTGTCTTGCCGCTTTCATTTCTTACACCTTGTTAGTTATAAAATGCATGTCCTCATGAGAGACTGAAATTCTGCTGTCAAGTACAAAAACCATAAAATGAAATGGATTATTTACTATTTTGTAGTAGTATTATTTTAACGAATGTTTTGTTCACAGAAACTCTTAGCCACCAAATTATTGTCCGGCTGTCTTCTAAGAAACATATTTCTGTTTGTCCTGCACCAGAAACGAATGGGGACCTCCCAACAGGAAAGTGGACACACGAAAGTACCGTGCAGAGCCCAAGAGTATTTTTGAGTATGAGCCTGGGAAGTCATCTATTTTGGAGCATGAAAGACCTGTGAGTATATTACACATTCTTTCTCTTGATTATAATAAAGTGAGGCATATTTTCCTGCTAAAATCCACTGAAAAGTTGAAAGCCATCATCATGTTACTACCTTCCTTCTTGTTTAATTAACCTGAGAGGCCTGTAGAAGCCAATCTGAAACAAGCGCTGCCTGTTAACTTTATTCCTTACAACAGGTAACACAGAAGATGTGATGCTTGCTTCCCTGTAGCTGTCTTCACACCAACATCTTGTGGGAATATTTCTTTTACCGTGACAGTGAAGATATTTCTGTTTCTATTGCTGTAGTTATGCTTGTGGTTGTTTAGTAAAAGATTAATTCTGTGGCTGCTCTGGCAGCTCTGTGTCACCTAAAACTCAAGTCCATTTCTCAAAAAGTAAAAATAGTCAACATCCCTCAAAATGAAGTATAAAAACACTGCAGAAATGGAGGTACAGTACAAAACACAACTAGGTAATCAAATAGAAAAAAAGCAAGCGTGGTTGCCTTTCTTATATGCTAGTGTAGACATGACCGTGTTGTTAATATACTGTATTTTCATGTGGGCTTTCGCTTGGACGCCTCTCGGTGAGACACAGTGTGGGCGAAGTTTTTGAGTGCTGCATCCTCAGTGACTGCTGGCTGTTCACTCTGTGTCGTGAATGATGAAGCAGACAGCAGAGATAATGACTATTTAGAGGGAGAGCAAAAACAGTAGACATTAAGAGTCTGAGATAAGGACAAGGTAATAAAGATTGTGTTTTGTTTGTGTTGTTCTTTTATGCAGGAAAAGATTAAAAAGAGAGGTTTTTATGAAGGTTTTGCAGATGTTTAATGTAATGACTGTGGAGAGCTCTCCCAGGGCAATAATGGATGAGTCACCTCCTGCTAAAGCAATTAAAGGAGAAAGCAGTAGATAGTTGAAGTCGACCCACGCTGGCTTATCTGCTGTCTGACGCTCTTTATTTGCCGCAAAGTATGTTGTCTGTTTAAAAGCTTTTATCTTCACTGGTCTAAGAAATGGCACTCAAAAGCAACCCTTTTAGTGGCAAAATGTCCATTTTAGAAATTATGAGCCAAAGCAAACAAAAATGTTTCCTGCAGTACTCTGTTCTTTTAGTTTTTGTTTTTTTTTCTGTGTGTGTGCATCCACAGTACTTGCGTGATTGGCAGATTCCGCTCTAGGCTTCACTTTTTCACAGGGTGACTCATTTGTCTCAAAGTCAGATTCTCTTTTTAGCAAGAGACATGTAACACCACAACACCCACAAAACATCTCTTGGCAGTGTTTTTATTTGGTGTGAAAATTCCATTTCTTTATTGGAACAGGGTTAAAAAGAGCAGACAGAGTAGTAAACCGGTGCATGAGATAAAATTACAGAAAAACTTGAAAATCAAAAAGCCTCTTGACTGTAGTGCACGCTCAGTGAAGTATTAGAAACAAACAAACAGAGAAAGCTGTACTGCTGCTAGTTTGAACATACAATGATTAGATTATTAACTTGCTACACAGCAGTAACCATTATTTTTCTCTTTTTACCTGCCTATTTGTTGCATGTAAATACACACATCCTAACTCACACAGTTTATTGCAGATAAAACTGATATGAAAATGTTTCTTCCCACTGATACAGGACCAACTCTGTTATGAATCCACATATGACATCAGCAGTAGGGCCCGACCAATCTAGGATTTTGGGGCCAGTGCTTATACCAGTAATTTGGAGTAAGAAAATTCTGATATCCCATATCGGCTGATATTGTACATATTTAATATCCACTTAATGTGGTTAACAAGTACTTGTGACAAAGACGTAATGGAAGCAGGATATCTTACATCTAACAAGCTTGGCTCCAAACTTCAGTGCACTAAACAGAACACACTTCACTTATTAGTTATTAAATAAGGAGCCGCAACTACATAACTACTCCATTTTAAATCACTAATCAAAGCATTTTTTCCCAACTTAAAAACTGTTTAAATATTGGCGCATATTAGTGAACCATATGCCAGTACCAATATATCTGCAACAGCCCAATACTGGCCGATAATATTGGCCAGCTGATATATTGCTGATATATTGTTGGGCCCTAATCAGCAGATGGGACAATATAATAAATAATAATACAGGTGGACACTGGCAGATTTGTGTGATGGCAAAACAATATAAGTTTATCTTTACAGCATCCTCCAACTAGGTAACTGTAGTGCTTTACATAAGACACAAAAATGAATCAAGAAGGATTATGTGGAGACAAAAAGCTACACAGAACCACATCAAAAGTAAAATGCGGTTGTTTTCTCAAAAGTATGTGAACTTTGATCAGGTAGTTCACAGAAACTGTAAAGAAAATGTTTGATCCACATAAATAACCCCTCAGGTCATTTGCAAACAGTGCTTCAATATTGAAGCATTGTGTGCCCCATCCTGCTCTTCTTAAATGCAATGATTTTTCTGAACACTATCTATGGAACTTCCATAAAGACATGGATAATGAGGCTGAGGGCAACATACAGTGTGCAATGCTCAAAGTAACATGCTGATTTTCATTATCTCGCACCTCTGCTAGGTCTTAGGATAAGACTGCTGTAATGTGATTCTGTCAGGGGATTCATAGCCTGTTAATGTATGCATATGAATTTAATGGATATCAATTCTAAAGGGTCTAGGTGTTGAAATTGACTGTCTCTAAGATTCCCAATATGACATGTGTTGGACAATGTGTTTCGTATTATTTGGTGCATACAAGTTTATTTACACTCTGACAATATGTACATATTGTACACTGTCTTATAAAAGAGCTTGGGTGCCCTCATGTTTTCGAGTAAGTATCACACCAGTTAATGTAGTGAAGCAAAATTTCTCAGTAGGATTTGTCAAAAGTAAAAGGTTTTGCGTCACTGCTTTCATCCTCATGAGCCAGTCTTTATCTCCATCCTGGTTCATCTTGTGCCCATCTCCTCTTGCCACTTTTGCCCATTCCTAACCATGAGGTCCATGTCTCTCTTTGTGTGTGACTTCTTCCTACGCTTCTTTTCTTCTTTTTTCTACCTCCTCTCTCTGTCACTGTCATGCTTCCCAGACCTATGATGACATAGATTTAGAGAACGAGCCTTGGTATAAGTTCTTTTCCGAGCTGGAGTTTGGGCGGCCGGTAAGTCAGGGCCGTAGCTGCTTCCTTGACCACAATCCTGCCATAGGCACACACCCACTTTCTCCACCCCACCCATGATTTTCTATAAATGTCTCCACCAGTGGACTGGGTGGGGTTAGTTGTTTGGGCATGTGGTACTTTTTGGGTGCTGTGACCCCCCACCCTTTCCCCACCCTTGTGACAGGCTGTGTTATGTCTCTGTGTTGCTGGGTTTTTTGGTCTGGTGGCTAGCTGGCACTGAATTCACACACAAATGATGATGATTTATTTTGTGTCTTGTCCAAAACTGAGTAAGAAAATAAGTCAAAGGGCAGTGAGGCCCAGGTGCTTCATTATTCAATCAATCCTTATATCAATTAATTGGTAATAGATTCGTTTCCCGATGATAAGTCATATCCTTTTGCTCCATAAAACAATCTGAGTCTGTGCAGGTTCTTCATCCCTTGCACATGCAAACGTGTATCAATTAATCAGCTTTTTATTTAGCCTGTATAGTCATTTCATATCACATATTTTGCTACAAGTATTTGTTTTTATCTTCAGTCTTGGTGAAGGAATGCTCTGCATATCCCTAATGTAAATGCTTTGGCGCCCTCCACTGGTTATAAGTGGTAATAACTATATAGTGGCTAAGAGCAGGGGTTGCCTCCAGCCACAGATCTGGCATCAAATTACCCCAACCTGACTGATGTACAAAGTGTCATGAGGGCATGCCTAAGTCCATGCCAGCATGACATCAGGTAGTGATTTGTTGGGCTTATTTGGAATATTCAGGTGAAAATATCACATCTGGAGCCTGCATGACTTCCTACCGTCATGTACGGCTGTTAGTTGAAGTTTCTACCTGCAATATTTTGAATGTTTCACATCACTGAATAAGCCCTTAGAGTGTAGATGGTTTTCCTTAACGCACGGCCTTGTCTAGTTGGAGCAGAATCTCACTGTATGTTCAGTGCTTGAGTGTATATTGAGGTGAAACAAGAAGTCCCAAAAATTTTGACCGACCGAGTGAACAGTAAATTACCTGCACTTGTAAATAAGATCTAAATCACAGCATTTGATAGTGCAATTTGTTGCACTCTCAAATAAATACAAGACTGCAGCTTGTGCTTCACTTAGCTTTCTGCTTTATAGCTTGCTCTCACACTCTGCATGTGTGTGTGGTACACGGGCACATTTCTGTGTGTTTGTTTGTGTGTGCGTGTGGTGTAAAGGTTAATATAGTCAGCCTGATTTATTTTAGCTCTGACACTGATGTTTAAGTGTGGCTATTTTAGGATTAGCATAGGAATAAAGCATCGTAGATGACAAAGGATGTGCATAAGAAATAACTCGTATGTTTAGGTATGTGTGGTTTGTTTTGGAGTAAAAGTGCATACTGTAAGTGTGTATGGAGTGTGTGCACATGTGCATCTACATGCAAAGCACATGTGCAGCATTTGTTAACCAGTCCATCTCTGGTTACCCAGATTCTCTAACGGGTGTCACTCTCTCCACATGTTTCTTGTTTTCTCCTTGTGACATCACCACTGCTCCTCCTCCTTCACCTCATTTTCACCTTCTTCCTATTCCTCCTCATCTCCTCCTCCTCCTCTTACTGCTCACTGCTGCTGCTTGTGGCGCAAGCCTCCTAAAAAACGACTGGATTATAATCCAGACATCACCGCTCGCCAGCACATCGAGGTAATCTCACATTCATGAGTGTTCCAGTATTTTTGTTAAACGCACAATTTCTAACCAGTCATAGCAATCATTAATTAATTTTGCTAAGGAATATGCGAGATCTGACGACTGAAAATAAGTGTAAAGTATTATGATGTCAGTTCAGTATTATGTCAACATGTCGGCCATCTACTCTAAGCTGAGCGTGATTTTGCCCTGTGAAGACTGTTGAACATATATAGTGGCTTTGAAATGCAATTTGTATGCTTGGCATTGTATGAAAACCTGCTGTTTGTACCGTGTACACTAGATACATTTATTTATTTATTTATTTATCCCCCCCCCCAATCTGCTAACAGTTTTTTCCTCAGAAAGTTATTATTAAGAACTAGCTTTTTTATGTATGGCTGAATTTTTTTTAAATGTTTTTACATTTATTATTTTTGCATTTGATGATTGGTCTTTTCTCAGAGAGCCTTGTGTTGTGGAAATGTACCGACCATTATTTACCATCGAGACCCATTCCAGCTAATCCACGCCAGGTTTTGCAGGGTAACATTTGCCCCCTTAGCTCAGCTCGAAATATCTTTTGCTATATCACGTTTGCCATCATCTAGAACAGCGCAAGCGAGCGCAGAAATGTATCTTCTCAGCTTACACCAGTAGGCCTCTTCTCAGTCAGGTGTGCCATGTGGAACCAGCATCTATCGCACCTTAAGCTGGGGGAGTGTTTTGATTGTGGCACAGCAACAACCGCATGCAGACTGTGCATTGTGAGCTGCTCTGCCTCGAGTCTTTGTTCTTGCGGAGCTCACTTTTCTCTTTTGTTGTCTGCCCTATTTCAGACATCCCTGCACATCACTCCAGCTGACAAGGCTCCAGAGAGACCTGCGAGGTAAACCCTGTTTCTTTTATTTTCCTCTGCATCTCTCCTTCCCTCTCCCCAGTCCTCTCTACAGCTGTGGCCCTTATTGTGATTCTGCACGGAATCAGAGCTGCTCTTTCTTTCCTCTGGTCTGGTGCAAATAGCCTTTGTTCTTCCTTTAAAGGATGTTTGCCAGAATTACCGTTAGTCCTTATTTGCTTTTGTTACTAAGGCAGGGTGCTTTTCATTCGCCTACCACTAGCTGAGCCAGAATAAATTAACCCAGCAAACCCATTGATTCTGTCCTTCCCCTCTTGTCCTTCCCTCAACCCCCCTCTTCCTGTCCTCGTCTTACTCCCTTTCATTCAATGGCCTGCTTATTCACTCGCGTTTTCCTTAGTGAACAGAGAGGTCAGGAATAGGATGTGATGAATAGGCCATGTAAATCATGCAAGTACATTAACTTTGGATAAGTATGTACTGAATTGAAAGCCCGTTGATATTCTTAAACATTTTAACATTACAGTGACACTGCTGTCTCATTTTTTTGCTGACACAGTAGCCCAATTTTTAGTATTTTAAGCTTTGAAATATTCAAAAATCCATTAATAATGCTAGGGAGTTTAACATCCTCTTAGTCCATAAATGACCCTGAAAACTTTCCCTCTCAGTTAAACATGAAAATCCCCCAACCTGTACTATTTATTTGTCTCTACCACCACCTAAGTGGTTAAGAAAAAGAGTAAACATGTTTTAAACTGTTTTTACATGATCATTTGATTATATATATTATTTATTTATTTGTTTTATTCATTTAAAGGAGACTTTTTTTGCACATTAAGCCTTCTAATAAGGATATTTACGATCATATATGCTATTCTACAGCGCTTTTATGACGAATGGCGCAGTCCTTAGAGCTGGAGCTCATTGCTGACGTCACTGCTGGCTGAAAAAGGCTGAAAACAACGAAGGAACATGTGCGCTCAGTTAATCCGTTGAAAAACACAATAAACGCTTGTTTTAAAAGAGCTTCAGCTCTCAGGATTGCGCCGGTCATCAAAATAATGTTGTAGAACATTGTACAAGATCGTAGATATCCCCATAATAAGGCTTAATGTGCCTTATTATAAAATAAAACATCTCCTATAACCCTATACTGAGTTTGTAGGTATCAATTTTACAGGTAATATAATAAATCGAATGTGCTCACAACACATTTATAGAGCATAAGAATTTATTATTTAAAATGCATTAATCAGTGTTGTGGAAGTAATTATTACTGATGTCTGACTGTGTTGCAGTGCTGCCAGTGACCACAGGAAGAGAAGGAAGTCTGAGCCATTAAGTTCCCAAGTGAATGCTCAGTCTCACAGCAGAACTACAACTTCCCCTAAACCAGTGGATCCCTACAGACCCAGCAGCAGCCTTAAAAAACCTGTAATTCGTTCCTCACCGTCCTCACCCTCTAGAGCCAAAGGTACACACAAAGACACACACAGTTGTTTTTAACTGATTTTTTTTCTATCTTTATTTCTTTTCCCTTTTATTCCCCAGAATGTCATATGTGTGCACTGTACTTTACACATTGACAGAAGAGCAAAGAAGATTTGTTGTCGTATGGTTTTTTTTTTTCAATGTAATATCTGTCTGGTGAGGTCAGAAATTTCCCTGTTTGATTTTTGCGGAAGACAGAAGACAAAACATCACATCACATTTTTTCCCACCCTCTTTTCTCTACTAAATCCTCTTCCTCTCCCCAGTTCCTCCCCTTTTTTTCTTGGTATTACTGCTTAACATGCTTTCCTCCTTCTTCTCTTTCATCACGCTGCTCTTTGTTGGACTACTGAAAGGTGGGGACGCATGCAATATGTATTCAAACAGTTTGACCTCACACAGTCCTGATCAGGGCCCTTATCTGCTCCCCGCTGTCCCTTCTGACCCTGTCTGTCACCATGAGGATGCTAGTCAAGAAAGCAGCTCTTCCTCCAAGCAGTCTGTCTGCTGTAAGAACAGTTGGCAAACAAAGCGCCAGGATCCTGATACATGGAGTAGTGTGGAGGAGGTAACGCCCTCCCCAGGGAAGCTCAAGTCACGCAGCTGTGACGATTTGCTCAATGATGGGCATTCTGGCTCGGGCAGGCGCAATGCCACGCGCTCAGAAAGTGCTGGATCTCTTGTTTGTGATGGGAAACCCTCAGGTTCAACTGGATCCACGTCCACTCGCTCATTGCCTCGCCTTCACAGGCGACGAGCACATGATTCACCAGGCTTTCTCCAGCTCTATCGTAAGATGCATCAGATTGACCGTGCCCAGCTCATCCCGTCTGAAGTCATCCGCTCAGTCCGTGCTCGCATCCTGGAGCTGGAGCGCCAACCCCACCTGCATCGGCATCGCTTTTCCCCTTGGACACCCTCTTGGGGTATGGAGGTGCCACGTGATATGGTGCCAAACCGTATTTCTGAATATGAGCGCCTTATTAAAAAATCTAAATCCTTGCCCAACTTGGGTGATAGTGAGGTGCCTTCAGGCACCACCACACCAGGTGGCTCATCATCCCGGGCCAGCAGTGGGGGTGGCGGGACACCCAGTTTTCCAAAACGCCGTTTTTCCATAGAATCTTTACTTGAGGAAGATAACAATGGCAACAGTGGAACAGTAACTCACACCATGGATCACTTGCATCGACCTCGGAGTCCCCCCGAGGGTCAGCCTCGGGTTGGGCCAGAGCCCAGCCGTGTGCAGTCCTTACCTGCTCCTTCTGTTCCCCAAGGTCCTCAAGCCAACCCAGACTACTCTGACAGTGAACAAGACGCCGTTGCATCGGACCTTAGTGACTTTATCCAAGTGGAGGGCTCTTCATTTTGTAGTGAGAGTGACTTTGACCACTGCTCCCTGACCTCCTCTGAGAGCTTGTACGGTTCTTCCACCATCCATCAACATCATCACCTTCGTCATCACCACCACCATCACCACCACCACCCGAGTCACCAAAGTCTAGGCCAAAGTCAAGGCTACCAACACCGTCACCTCATCAGCACCTGCAAAGGCCGCTGCCCAGCCTCGTATACTCGTTTTACAACCATGCGTCGTCATGAGAGAGAACGAGCACGCCAAGAGCACCAGAGACCTGCACAGCAGAGCCGGAGCAGCCATTCTCAAATCCAGAGCTCACAGTCCCAGCAATCGATGTCCAAGCTGGCCTTCCTGGTCAGCCCAGTGCCTTTCCGCAGGAAAAAGGGCTCACCTCCTACCTCTAGAAGAAGCAGTGGTGGTGGAGATCGAGGTAGCAGACCCAAGTCCAAACAGGCCATTTATGAAGCACTAGATGCAGCCTTGAGAGATATATATGAGCACATTCAAACAGAGAGGGGCCACAGAGGAACTCGAGCACCTGATGATAGCATCCTGAGGAGAATACTGGCTGAACTGCTCCCGAATGTGCCTGAGCGAAGCTCCTCTTTGCGGGGGAGGAGGGGGTGTTGGCACGGGGGTCATTCCTCTGCATCTCTATACCCAGATGGGAGCCCCTCTGCTTATGCCTCATATAGAGGAGATCCTCCCACACCCCAGTTACAGTCACCACGGCTACAGTCACCAATCAGTGCCTGTTACGGACGCCATTCAGACACCTCAAACAATAATGATTATGGAGAGGAGCAGGGCAATGGAAATGGTCTCTGTTACTCAGGTGGAGATAATTCACGCTTTGCACTATAAACATGCACATGTGCACACACCTACACATAGTTTTTATTTTTCTATACATGCATAAATTCTCAAGTTCTGCATCCACATACATTCACTTCAGTGTTTCTGTCAGTATTGCCTGGGCTTGTTGTCATTCTCCTCATTGGTCAATCAGTACATCCATTACTCTTCCTTTTAATATACTCATATGTATTTTTTTTTTTATTTTTGGTAAGACCTGTTTACTGTAAATTCTAATCACAGTAATGGCCACCACATTCCTCTGTGTTAAACTGATGCCAGAGAAATTCAAGACTTTCAGCAGATGTTTCACATTAAAGATCAGCCAGTGAAAAGAAGAATCATGCTTCCTGAGATACTGGAAAACCTTTTACCTGTAACTGTAAAGAAAATGCAGACTTTGATGGGTATTAGCTTAATGATGAACAAAACTGAAGCAAGTAGTGATGTTGTGAATTAAATAGTGAAGCAAAACAATTTATATGTTAAGAAGAGAAAATCTTAGCGACTTGACGGTATGTCAAACAACTTTGTTTAGGTACTGATGTAAATAGAAACTTTAAACTGGAGTCCTTCAGAAAACAGAGATGCATCTTCTAGAAAGAATGTGATAATATATACTTAAAAACAGGTATTTGAATTTAATTTGATTTCTCTGCAATTGAGGTAAAATTAAAAAAAAAAAATCCTAGAATTTATAGTATGTTACTCTGGTTGGAAGGAATAAATGTGAATATCCCTGTTGTTTATTATTGATTTGGTTGTATAATTTGTCTGTTTGCAGATTGATTTACATATGAAGTCATCTTATTATCCCACCATCATATTTTCCCTTGTGTCATTTGCTTGTATGTTCATGTAAATAGTTTTATCCTTTTTTTTTCTCTGTATTCCCCTTGTTTCTTTTTGTGTTTCAGCTGTTGTGTAGAATTGCATGTGTCATATATTGAGAATGACATTCACTTTGTTTTATCCTATTGAATGGAAATAAAACACCTCTTTTGACTCCGAGCTTTTATTTCCTTATTTATCTTTTTGAATGGCGCCATCACTGTATCGTTCATAACTTTCCCAAAGTATATTTTTGTATTGTGAGCATGCGTTTATTATAATAGTGGTTACTCTGGTGACTCCCATGAACTTTTTTCATGTGTCTCTGGTAATCACAGACCAGGATGTCTCCAGGTGTTATTCCTCCATGGATGGACGTCACACACCACAGAGCAGAAGGGCTACTCCTGACAGAGAGGTAC
>JAPQLA010000019.1:5733902-5747285 GCA_029822935.1 Naso vlamingii
TCAGTACTTAGTACTTACCAAAGTAGTTTTATTTCCACTTGGAAGATACTAAATCCAACACATCCGGTTGATGTTTTGTGTCACAAGTTACAGTTAACCTATTCTAAATGTCAGTGTACTTTGTCTCAAATAAATATTGTTCTGTCGAAAACTGCAGAAGCCCTCTCTCTTTGCATTCGCTTATCCTTTTGTTCTTTCTCTAGTCATTTTGATGCTTTCAAGAGTGTACCTCCACAGGCTGCCAGCAAAAGGGAGCGTGCATTTTTGAAATCACCTATTTACCATGAAGGAACACTAGAAGGAAAAAAAATCTTTAACTCAAGATATCAAAGGGTGAGTAATTGATTAACAAAACAGAATTTTTGGTGAAATATCACTTTAAAGTCAGAGTGACGATGGCTTGAAGCTGTTTTAACTGACAGGAGGTTGAAAGGATTGGCCAAAAAGATTTCTATACATTACTACGATAAATTAGATTTTATAATGACATAATAATTTTACTTAACTTTTTTACAGATTTTTCTCTTAATTCAGCACTTTTGATCATCTTCAATCTAATTTGCTGAGGTCCTCCCACTGTCAAAACAATTGGACTGCACAACGTATCAACTCTGCTATCAGATTTTTTGAACAACAATGAAATGAATAAAAACGAACAGAAGTTGGCTACTATTAAAATGTCTGATTGAAAGAAGCTTTGGTTTTATGAGCTGTGAGGTAACCACACGAATGATTAACCATGAATTCTGCGTGACAGCAGTGTCACAGCAAACTACTGAAACAATTACGAAACATTTAGGAAAGTACCAGTCATTTTCACATCAAAATATGTAAAAATGGTTTAAAATACCTGAAATTCCCTTTAAGAGTGAATTAAAACACCAAAGTTAAAAACCAAAACATCAAGCTGTACGGCAATCTTCAGATTCAGGTGAAAATATTTTTTCCATTTCTCAATTCATGCCATACTTTTCATATCACACGTAGTTACTTGATCCATTGTCAAAATAAAGTCATTATTAAAGCAGCTTTAATGTATTATTGATCCAAAACTACAACTTAGATGAAGGTTTGACTTTAACTTTTTCTTTACTTCTACCTCTTTTCATCATTTGTATCACCTAAAAATATATTACTATTTTTCGTTTGTTTTTGTATAACCAACATATATCCTATAATTTAATTTTCATTTCCCCTATTTATCTCTATTTATTTTGATTGTTGTGCAGCAGCCAACTATATATCTACTCTGTAGGTTAATAAAAGGCTTATCATTCACAAATTAAGTTCCCACAAAACTGATTCAAATCATTAATGAGAAATTCACTACATTAATTAAGTGGATAACTTACATTGTTTTCTATCTGCAATCAGAATTAAAATACATTCTTCATATAATTTAATGCTTGTATGATGGTTATGCCTGCTCTACTTACACTGGATTTTCTTCATTGTTGCAGATTTATTGCTCTTATTTAGAGTGGATTTACAGCAATCATTGTCTTAACTTACGTTCATATAGATTACAACTATTCATCCACTGCAATAAACCACAAGATAGACGGATAACTGAACATGACAGCCCAGAGAAGTGACTGATTATTGATTTCCTCGTACTAAATAGAATCATCTTCCAGAGATGAGTGAGGTGAGCGAAGCAAATTCAAATACCCGCAGGAGTTTCCATGGCTTCCAAGCTGACTGCAGAGGACAACAGCACATTTAACATTCTGAACAGCAGAAGCATTTATATGCTGAGCAGCACAGAGCTCTTGTGTCAGGGGTCAGCCTATCAAACAAAATTATTGACCAAACATCACCTGTTCTTTACAACATGCACATGCCTGTGTAATGTCACGATCCAAAGGCCAAATGTCAGTTTCAGGGTAAAGTGGTTAATCAAGGGCAACTTAATACTGCATTTGCTTTTATCTTAGCTACACTTTTATGTCCTGAGTTATTGTTTGTGAAGTTGAGTGAATAATTATAATTCACACCGTGTATTCACACATTGTTTATTTTAGCAAAGAGTACGTAGCATTTAAGTGTTGTATCTTGTAAAATGAGATGATTATTTTCTGTACACATCTGTCCTTTTGTGCATAGTTTTAAGTTTTTTTGATAGCTTGACAGTGGAGAGATGACAAGAAATGAGGGGAGAAAGTGGAGGGATAGCATGAACTAACATTTAAAGTATTTCCTATTCATATGGAAGTTCAGGTTTCACTTAAAGCATGCTTCTCTAGGTGTGTTTACCCAATGTTTATCTGTATCTACAGAGACAACAGAGTCTTTATGAATCTAAATGAGCTCATCATGAAACATCTTCAGTCAGAGCTGCTGCAAAATTTGCATTAAAATGAAGACAACGTGCTTTTCCTTTTGCCCTTCCTTTTCACACACACACACACACACACACACAGGGTTTCCAATGTGTTTGTAATGTGAATTTAGACAAGTGTTAGCAACTGCTTTCACACAGGCATTGCAAATAATCTATCTCAATGTTGGTTGACTACAAGTCTGCCTCAGTATTTATTGTAATTAATACAGTTGCTGCTGTGCATTATTTACCCTGAGCATTTAATAAAGCTGTGCAAAACATCAACTGCAGCTGTCTCTTTTCAAAAATTCTCAGTTCAGTATCAGACCAGTTCAACTATCTGTAGACTTAAAAGTGTTTCTGCACTTTTAATCAGTTTATTACAATGGAAAATACAAAAACAAGAGGAAGAATGGCTTTTTCTCATTGTTACTAGTGCAAGAAGATACTGAGAGCAAAAATCAATATTAATCAGGCATTTGAAGCTGAAATCAGTCTTGAATATGTTTGATTAGTTTCAGCCGTCCCACATTTCTGCTGTTAAAACTGCCTTACTTAACTTTTGGCCTCTTCTCTTGTCTGATCTTCATAATTTAAACATGTACTGTACTGTCATTAAGATGCCCAAATTTTATATCATATGAATGAAAATGTACATTGGTTATGATACAAAAAGGATGAGCAACTTGACTCCATTTCCTGCCAGTAATTAAAAGTAAAGCTGAAATATCTCTGTTACAGGCGCTGTCATCTTGTGCTGGCAAATAGAGTCTGTGCAGTCGCAATGTGGCTGTTATTCATGATCTTACACCCACCTTTTGAACTCTTGAACAAACAGCAGCGAAATGAGAACTACCTAAAAATGACAGAAACAATCTTTGGGAAAAATTTGATTACTTAGTGTGGCTTATCTGCTGAAACAGAGAGGGCAGGAATTGTGACCTATCCTCCCTCCAGGGGAGCAGCCATCATGTTGTCCATATTTTTGCAGTCAGTGTTCAGAACTATCAACATTTTAATATAATCATGTTGATTTGGTGGTAAGGACTAAAGATGTGAGTGGGAATCAATTGACAAAAGCCAAAAATGTAAATGGAAGGTTTTTTCGAGGGAGTTAGAGGATGTTTACAATAGCGTATTCATCATCATCTCTGATGTTCTGTATTGTATCCACAGGTAAATTGAGTCATGAAATGGTCTGGAATTTATAATCTATGCTTCTCAATCAATTTCATAAGCTCTTCAGTACAATCTTGTTTGTCTTTATCGCCTATCTTTATTCTTGTCTGAACTGAAAGTGATGCTACCTCCACCTGCACATTTAATGTGTCTGTCGTGTTTGTTAGCCACTGACTCTTTCCTCCTTTTGCCTCTGAACTGCATCCACTGAGCAAGCTTCCCCCTTTAGTGTAGGCTTTTCTTTGTTCTTTAAACCTGAACCGAAGGAAGAAGAGTGACTGCACATTTATGAGCAAACATGTAAAAAAATTCCCTTAGCAAGGTTAGCAACAACATTATATTGCTTCATGTAAACACTGCACAATCCATTGTCATTAGCTGAAAAAGGGCCTACAACAGTACTGCAAATGATAAACCTAAAAAAGCATTTACAACAAAATTCTCTCTATATATATGTGGACAAGGCATGTATCCAGCTACAGTAAATGTTACATTGAAATCAGATCAAGGAAATCTTCCGTAAAACAAAGATATTTGTTGTTGACTATAATTTAATCTAATCTAAATTCAAATCTTTAAAAACTACTGGTAGAAAAACAATAATTAAATTGAGGAACAACCAGTCTTTCAGTGGTGTGGGAAACATTTCACAGTTGGAATGTTTATCCCTGGAGGCTTTGGTATGGGTTAAAAAAAAAAAGAAAAAAAACAGCTACTGAAAATTATGAGATAGTCACTGTTGTTCTCAAACAGCAGAGCCAAGAAAATCCCAACTGTGAAAAGAAAAACATCTATCAAATAAATTATATCAAAAGCATTAAATTTTAATAAACAAATTCATCATGACTAAGAGAGCATGAAAACTTCTTTCCTCTATGATGGTCCTTATGACTGGTGGACATTGTAACCATGTTTATGCTTCAAGCAACTTTATCCTTGAGACAGACTGTGCTCCCTGTAAAGATTCTTCTTACTCCGTTCCTGCAAAAACAGAAATTTGATGGCTAAAGCAGACATGTGATCCATGTTTTATCTATTTATTTGCAGCTAAAATGGGGAGGCCTATGAGGGAGTATAAATATAAAAAATCAAATTTCCCTCATTGAATCCAGGCTAAAAGGACCTCGAATTCAGAGGTGACAAAACTTAGTTACTCTTCAATCTTAGCAGGGATTGTGCACCTGCACTCCACTTAATGGAACTTGGAGGCTTCAGCCCATTACATCAGCCTGTCTCGAATCAATAGTGCTTCTGTGCAGGATTAGTGTCTAAGTGTAATATCTAGGCGATTATGTTTTATTAACACTGGTCTTCATCTGTGTTACTTGGGTCGAAGGCAGAGATATAATTTATTCAGGAACAAAGCAGTAGGGAGTGCTGCAGTCTGGGTCCAAGGGGAGGTGCAAAAATGTAAAAAAGTACAAATTGTAAAAAGATTAGGTGCTCATCAAGACTTAATAAAATTGTAGCAATAAAGTTGGCTGGAGGCCAAAGCAGGCAGTCCAAGGCACTCTAATGCAGTGTAGTAAAAATCCTTTATTGATCAGGGACAGACCAACGCGTTTCGACGTTACATGTCTACCCTGAAGAAGACATGTAATGTCGAAACGCGTTGGTCTATCCCTGATCAATAAAGGATTTTTACTACAATGCATTAGAGTGCCTCGGACTGCCTGCTTTGGCCTCCAGCCAACTTTATTGCTACTATATATTTATTCATTTTGACCCTAATGACTTTTTACATCCTCTCCTGGGGAACTACCACTTTATCATGGTGGAAAGGTTTACATGCCCCAATGAACCTGGGGGCAGTGTTGTCTGGAGTCTTGTGCTCTTGGTAGAGTCTCCTAAGGCAAATTGGCCTCAGGTGAGGGGCCAGACTAAGAGTAGTTCCAGAAGACCCCATGAAGAGTTGAGGAATAAGTGTAGTGACCCTGCCCAGAGGAAAACCAGGGCCCTCGTCTGGAGCCAGGCTCAAGAGGGCCCATCAGTGAGCATGTGGTGGCCAGGTTTGCCTCAGGGCCCTGGCGGGCACAGCCAGAAGAAGCTACATGGCCATTTTTCCATCCCACGGGCCCACAACCTATGAGAACCGCTGGGGTTGGGCGCACTGCCAGAAAGGTGGTAGTGAAGGCAGAGGCTTTGACAGACTGAACCTAGGTGATAGAGGCTGGCTTTGGGGACATGGAACGTCCCCTCGCAGGGGGGAAAGAAGACGGAGTTTGTGCTGGAGGTGGAGCACTACCAGTTAGATCTGGTGGGGCTCACTTCCGCACACAGCGTCGGTACTGGAACCAAACTCCTGGATAGGATTTGGACTCCATTATTCTTCATTGTTTCCCAAGGTGTGAGGTGGGTGTGGGGGTACTCACAAGCCCCTGGCAAACACCACAACGTTGAGTTTACCCCAGTAGACAAGCAGGTCACCTCCCTCTGCCTCGGGGCTATGGGTGGGGGAACTCTGATTGTTCTGACTGTGCACTATCTGTGTCTGTGCATTGAACAGCAGTTTGGAGTAATCAGCCTTCTTGTAGAGCCTGAATGGAGTCCTGCATGGGGCTCCTGTGTGGGACTCCATTTTCAAACTGGGAGACTTCAAAGCTCACACCGGCAATGAGGGAGACCTTGAAAAGGCATTATTGGAAGGAATGGCTTCCCTGATCTGAACCCAAGTGGTGTTTCATTGTTGGATATTTGTGCTAGTCATGGACTGTCCATAACAAACACTATGTTCGAGTATAAGGATACTCATAAGTGTACCTGGCACCAGAGCACCCAAGGCCAAAGGTCAATGATCGATTTTGTTATCATATCTTCTGATCTGAGGCCGCATGTTTCGGACACTTGGGTGAAGAGAGGGGCAGAGCTGTCAACTGATCATCTGGATTTGAGTTGGGTCAGATGGTGGGAAAAGCTTCTGGACAGACCTGGTAAATTTTAACATGTAGAAAGGGTTAACTGGGAACATCTGAAGGTGGCTCCTGTCCGGGAGGCCTTCAATTCCCACCTTTTCTTTTCTGGCAACGCTGTGGAAGTTGGGGACATCGAACCATAGTGGTCGATGTTCAAAGCTTCCATTGCTGAAGCTGTGGCATGAGAGTTGTGGCCTCAGGACCATGGGTGCCTCAAGGGGCGGTAACCCTTGGACATCATGGTGGACATCAGTGGTCAGGGAAGCTGTTCGACTGAAAAAGGAGTCCTTCTGGGATATGTTATCTGTAGGTCTCTGCAGATAGTTGTAGGGTACCAACAGGCTGGGAAGATGGCGTTCTCGGCTGTGACTAAAACAAAGCAGCAGTTGGGGAGGAGGGGAGGAGTTTGTTGGGAGGAGTTTAGAGAAGCCAAGGAGAAGGATTTTTGATTGGCACCAAAGTGTTTCTGGAAAACTGTCCGGCACATCAGGAGGGGGAAATGAGTGACCATGCAAGCTGTGTACGGCAAGGGTGGAACACTGTTGACCTCGACTGAGGAAATAATCAGGTGGTGGAGGGAGCACTTAATGAACTCCTGAACCCGGCAAATCCACCCTCTACAACTGAGGCAGAGCTGGAGGATGATCAGCTGGGATCAACCTCAGTTTACCTGGAGGAGGTCACTGAGGTAGTTAAACAACAAGATCTGTCTGAAAATGCTGACTGCTCTGGGTGTTGAGGGGCTGTCATTGATGACACATCTCTTTAACATTGTGTTGAAATCTGAGGCAGTACCAAAGGAGTGGCAGACCAGGGTGGTTGTTCCCCTATTCAAAAAAGGTGACCAGAGGGTGTGTGCCAACTATAGAGGCATCACATTACTCAGCTTCCCTGGGAAAGTTTACTCTAAGCGCTGAAAAGGAGGGTCCAACCTATAGTTGAACCTCAGATTGCATCGCTGCTTTTTATAGATGATGTGGTCCTGGTGGCCTCGTTAGTCTGTGGCCTTCAGCAATCACTGGATCAGTTCGCAGTCGAGTGTGAAGTAGCTAGGATGAGGATCAGCACCTCTAAATCTCAGGCCATAGCTCTCAGCAGGAAACCAATTGACTGTCCATTCCAAACAGGGAATGAGTCCTTACCCCAAGTGAAGAAGTTCAAGTATTTGGGGGTCTTGTTCGCAAGTGTGGACTATGGAGCGGGAGATTGGCGGGAGAATTGGTGCAGCGGTTTTGCACTCGCTTTACCACACTGTTGTGATGAAAAGAGAGCCAAGCCAGAGGGCAAAGCTCTCAATCTACCGGTCAGTCTTCATTCCTACCCTCAACAATGGTCATGAAGGATGGGTTCATGACTATACTATCCTGGACATCCAGCGGCTTGAATTTTTAGTTTGATGAAAAACATCCTGACATCAGGTTGATTTATCTGAGCTATAAGGACAAGGAACTTTTAATAGTTTTATGTCATTTTTTCTGTGTACATTAAGACACAAACATGATGTTGGAAATAGCATCAGACAAAGTACATCACAGTCTACTTACAGCAGGAAGATAACTGGATGTAATTCAGTGAGGACTGATTGTAACTCTTCTCTCAGATGTAAACAACCTCCTTGATCTTTCTCCAGCTTTTAAGTTTTTCACAACCATTTTTTTGTCCTGGGTTACATCATAGTGTGATAGTTGTAGTGGAAGACTGAACCTTTTTGGCTGTGATCTACACATAATTTTTTCAGATTGGGTGTTTAGATACATTATTGTGAATACATGTGGATAAGGAGATTCTGTCATTACTAGTAGACTTATATTTGAGTAAAGTTGTTACTGATTACTAGTTTGTTATTAAAGAGGAAACTTATTGCACTCTGCCCAAGCCAGCCTTATAAATAGAGTGTGATATGAGTAAATGACAAAAGCATTCATATTCCAGCAACATTCATCCATGTTCACCATCATAAGTTCATTGGTCAGTTTCATCTTTATCTCAGTCTCCAGGGGTCAAAACCACTTTATACTTTATGAGCTGCTACTTTAAAATTAGATCAATGCTGAATATCAGACCCTGGGGAACATTGATGATGAATAACTTTCAAAATTAGATATCTAAAAAAGAAAAAAAAAGTTTGTAACAACACAGCTAGGGGAATAAATCATTGTGGCAAAGTACAGTCTTTATTTTCAAATGAACTGACTGATTCAGCCTACTCACACTCTGCAATCTGTACCGTACCTAAGCACGTTTGACTGCTAAAGTCCAGTTTTTTTGACTGGTGTGAGAGCTCCATACCGTGCCCAAGGACGGCACACTTTCTCCGCCTTGGTACGGTTGAAAGAGGTGGGCTTTGGCATGTTATGATAGCATAAAGTAAACTTGATAAAGATATTTGGTCAAATCTGCAACTATCTTCTTGATTGCGGATACCAGAAAAAGAACAACCATTTATTGTGGTACTACTTTGTTCAACTGTAGTCCCTCCTTATAATACTATGCTCAATGACATCACCATCGGCCACCACCACCACATCACTTCGCAAATCACCTTTTAGATAAATGGCTGTCCTGCTTCTACACAAACAGATGCAAAGTCAGTTGTGCAAAAAAGTTACTAAAGCCGTGACATTCTGAAAGTTCCATCAAAACAACATAACAGCATTACCACACAACAAACAAGCAAGATAAGGGAACATTTTATTTCACTTCTCCTGCTGAACTGACACAAGGCTAATGTATTTCAACTTGTGAGTAATGATGAAAAAAAAAATCCTAACTATACTCAGCAATCAAATGGATATTGATTTTTCAGGTAAGCATTTATGTAAATGGCTAAACATCATTTTTCTGCTGACCCCGTCTGCAACAATGCTGAGTTTCGTTTCAGAGATTTCTTCCTCCCTTCTCCCAAAAGTAACACCACTGATCGTCATCTGCAGAGGGTCCGTAGACTGACTGTGCATAAGTACCTCATACAACCCCAATTCAAAATTTCTGAACTTTCCTGTAGATTCATATTTCATTTGTAATGTTAACAAATTAAAGAGACAAAAAAGAGCAAATTTCCCATTTAGACTATGTAAGTGAAACAGTTATTACAAAAGTCATCATGCTTCTTTAACTGAATGAACTTTGTACAAGGATTGTCACTCTATGACAGATAAATCTGATTTTTACTGCATTTAATAGTAGCAATGGTATCTCCCTGGCTAATTGTTCCCACCTGTGCCTGACTGACAAATTACTCCCAGACCCTAAGAAACTGGGGGGCCTTTGAAATTTTTTTGATGGGTTACAATAAATCTTTTTTTTAAATATTTTTAAATGCTATAACAGATGCACTTTACTTGCTTCTACACAAAGTCAGTTGTGCATAAAAAGTTACTAAAGCCGTGACATTCTGAAAGTTCAATCAGCAACATAACAGCACTACCACACGTGACGGCCCCTGCCGTCTGTGCTTATGATTGCATGTGGATTGCTCTTGACTTTCTCTCTCTCTTTCCGCGGTGCAGCTTAGATGCGTGAAAGTCGATTGGATAATCGCTGGTTGGAAGCACCTGGGCCAGTGCTCCAGACTATAAAGGCTCCACCCTCAGCATTCATCCTAACCCTCATCCCTCCACCGGTGCCTGTCCATGTTGTTACTGTTGTTTCTGTTTTGCACCACAGCACCCCTACACACACACCATGCTCACACAGCCACACTAACACTACCAACATCCACACCTCATGCTTATCGTTATGGTTCTTTTATTTATTTTCTGTTACAATAAAGAATTTGGTCTCCTGCACTCCTGGCCTATGAGCTGGGTTATGACAAAAGGACTGACAAATTAGACCCACATCCTAAGAAACTAGGGGGCCTTTGAAATTTTTTTTTTGATGGAGAACTTTTAAATGCTGTAACAGGTGAACTTTACTTGCTTCTACACAAAGTCAGTTGTGCCAAAAAACTTACTAAAGCCGTGACATTCGGAAAGTTCAATCAGCAACAAAACAGCACTGCCACACAACAAACAAGCAAGGCAAGGGAACATTTTATTTTACTTCTCCTGCTGAATTGACACAAGGTTAATGTATTTTAACTTGAGTACTGCATCAAAAGAGTCCCTGAATTGTGCTGCATACAAAGATTTTTCTGTATTATAGCCTATTCAGTTTTCTGTTGATTTTCTGTAGCCTTCAAGATGAAAACATTTCCTACCTATTCCATTTTCATAATTTTCCTTGCTCTTGCAATGTAATAATATATTTACATCACACAACTAATGTGTTGTTTAAGCTGTTTACTGTTAATGTTAATTAGATGATATGTGAGCCTTGAACGGTTTACAAGGGAAACAGTATCATTGCCTTAAGTATTGTTTAGAGTAGTCAGGCCCGGGTCTGTTTTGGTACCATGCACCGGCAGAAGTAAGTTTTTTCCCTAAGAGCAAAACTGGATAATTATATACAAGTACCTTTCTGGGTTTCTTGCAGGAGTAGGAAAGCGAGAGGGGAGAGTAGATGGCACAGAGGGGGCTGCACTTGTGCTGATTTCTGCTGCTGCTGCTGCAAGCTAGCTAGTGTCACTGCTACTACTAACGTTACCTCCAAAATATACAGTAACACTGCAGTTAGCTGTGGTATTAGTACTTTTCTTCTTAGTTAACCAGATTCCTCTGTCCAATTTCCTCAAAGAGAGAATGCTAATGTAGGCTAATTACTGTATTAAACCAAGCAAAACACATGCTTGCTGAGGCATCGACTTTCGAGACTGGCGTCATGTCACTTACTTCAGTTGAAACACTCCCACCCAGTCAAAAGCAGTCGAGCGGATCACCAGCAGAGGGTACACTTTGACCATATAAGTAGCTGAACAGAGGAAGTTCTCTCCGACTCAGTTTTCTGTGATAAAAACATTATTTTCCATATTACTCTGGGGCAGGACTAATTCCTGGATGGACGAGCCAGACCGTCTGGGGCCTGCCTATAAAGCTCATTTGATAACAGATCTGCTTTTAGATTTTTTCTTACAGAAAATGTATAAAAAGACATGACAAAAATAATCATACATTCTGTCAGTGTGTTACGTATTACAGTAAGAATAGTCTGCATGATTCTCCTTTTTACCGGGGATCTCCTGGGGTTCCCTAGACCCCATATTGAGAGACACTGCTCTGTAGCACTACTAGTGGTCAAAACCCCTACAGAGTACCTTTAATCTGAGGAGGATAAGAACAATATGAGCATAACGTATGTCTTTATATACAACTAAGCTGCTCTTTTTTCACATAGGACTCTTTAACACTCCATTAGAGGTTTTCATCTATTCTCATTTAACCAGGATTTAGTTACTTTTATGTTCTCACATTATGTAAAGCAGTAGCCTAGTTACCAACTGTAAATGCAAACTCTCTGCTTACTTAAAATTAAATAGCAAACTTTACTTAATTTGCGTTAGTCCTTTAATTTAACTTGTTATCACTTAAAAGTCTTTCATTTTCGCTCACAAACTTACTTTATATAGTTTAATGTACTGGATTCTTTTGAGTTTATATTACAAGACATGTCTGGAACAGTACTGCATCGGGGGAAGGCAACTTCAAAGCTTGATAACTCTGTCCCAGAACATCTTTTCCTCATAAAAAAAATATATCCTTATGTTGTTCTCCTCCCGCTCTATCAGATTTTTTATTGTACTTTGCTGCAATTTCCAAAAGTTTCATCCAAAAACATCACTGGGAAGCATAGCTAAAATAGTCATAACCAAGCTGCTTATCATAAACTCAATAATAGATTTTGAATCTACCTCGCAAAAGCTCTTCCCACCTATGGGATGAATGGAACTTTTCAGTCAATTTAGGGTGAGTTATCACCTCTTCCTGCACTGGAGCTTTTTGCTCCTAAGGAAGAGGTGGGGCAATGACCTAGGGTGAGGCAAATAACTTCTTTCTCTTAAACTTAGTCAGTTAAGTTCCTTTACTAACTATCCCCAAGGTAATCAGTTTCCTAATTTTCTTTTTGTAAACTCAACTAATTAGAATTTACCGCACATGGGCCGTGGCCACCTGGTGGGCTGCAAAAGATACTGCAGGCTTTTTATGTACAATAAGTACATAAAAAGTTTTAAGTGTTCATTTTTGTAACTGAGTTTAAAATTACTCACAAAATATGTATAGTTACATATTTATGTTAAATAGTAATCAGAAATGCGACAACTGAGTGGTTAAACTTTGTGTCATTCTCCACATGTGCCACCTACTGACCTTAACCTGCACCCTGCACATGACAGAATGCATGATCAGTGGAGGGAAGAGATGGTGTCAAACAGGGCAATATTTGCATATAATTTGTTGCATGTGTCCTTTAAATGTGGAAGAGTTGTGAGAGTGAGCACTTTATTTTGCTCTGCTGAAGTCCTCAATATTCACGCAAACATCTCAGCTGTGATGGACTATAATGACAACATCAGAATGTCTATAAAATCTGTACATTTTGGCCTGAACAACATTCCAGTGACATTCTCTGTCTGTTTTGCCATGTTGATATTGAGTCAGATATTGTGAAACAGTCGATTTTAAAAATGCATGCTCCCTTTTGCTGGCAGTTTACACAGGTTCACTCATGAAAACATCAAAACTATTCTTTTGAACTGGAAATCAATGAAATTTCAAATAAGCATAAAATGAAACATAAAACACTGGCTCGGATGTAGATAGTAGATAGATAGATAGCTTTGATGCTTTCAAGAGTGTGTCTCCTTAGGCTGCCAAGAAAACGAGGCACACATTTTTGAAAACACTCATTCACCGAGGAGGAACACTGGAAGGAAAAAAATATTCTTCAATTCAAGGCATCTAAGGGTGAGTTAATGAAATACAAAACAGAATTTTGCAGTAAAATATCACTTTTTCAGTGGGCCGTGACATTCTCGAGTTTGGGAATGGCTGATGTAAAGCATTAAGGTTCAATCAAATGCAGAGTTTTAAC
>JAPQLA010000019.1:5797319-5807319 GCA_029822935.1 Naso vlamingii
TATCAACACACACGTCTTCTCTTACTTTTTTACTTGTTTACTTTTATACATTTATTCTTTTGTTCTTTTCCTTTTATTTTGTACTTTAACTCTAGTAATATTTGCCTTGCGGCTAGTTTGGGTTTTGTTCGCAGTGGTTTTGAGATTTCTATCTCTGAAATTTCTGCCTACAGGCCAAAACAATGAAGCTGAATGGAGTTTTGTTTGTGGTGGTTGCAGTTATAAAGAATTACATCAAAAAATTTAAAACAGGAGCATCCCTCTCCAGAAGCAGTGACCTGTTACTGTGAATAATCAACAGCATCACCATGAATCGCTTTCATCAGAACACTTTCTGCCAAAAGAAACGGTTCCTACATAAACTGATTCTGCTCGCTGCAAGCTCGTTTTAAGAAGGTTTTGATGTTCACACTGGAAAAGCTACAAAATTTATTCATTATGGATGTATGGACACATGCCAAAGCTGTGTTTCGGCATGTGTCCATACATTTTCTCTTCATGAAGTCTAATTAAAAGTCAGTCTGGTGGGTCATGCATCATTTTTTTTCCTGTTGGCATAAAATGTTTTTGCTTTGTTTTGTTTAGTTTTTTGAATGTATGCTAACTGCAACAGAAAAAAGCATCCACACACTCAATCTGTGCAAAAAATCTTTTAATATGAGCTTATAGGCTACCTGCCAAAACTGCACACTATAAACAGCTGTCTCTGTGATGACATTTGGATGTTAAGGTGTGATTTTTTTTTTTTTTTTTTCATTGCTGTGGACAATAAAAGTAGAAAACAAAAAATCTGGTCCAGGCAGAAATCTCAAAGACAAATACAACCAAAACTGCCTGCCAAGCTAAATGCAATCGCTAAAGGCAAATGAGGGAATTTAAAATTTTAGCTTTTAATTTAGAAGTACCAACCCTGTAATATGTTGTTGTTCATCTATCAATAAAAACTCTCTCTTCACAGACTCTGTGGAACCAGTGTCCTACCGAATCTCATCTGGAGACCCTCAGGGTTTGTTCTCCGTTCATCCAACGTCCGGCCTGATCAGCAACATCAAACCTCTGGACCATGAGTCTCAGCCGTACGCCCTGCTGGTTCTTCAGTCCTACACCGACACCTCCCCCGTTTACAGCACCACCCAGGTCAACATCACTATTGCTGACATTAATGACAATGCTCCTGTTTTTCCCAAACTCAGTGACACCATCACAGTGTCTCAGAACACACTCCCAGGGACGGTGCTGTTCATTGCTCACGCACATGACCATGACAGCGGTGCCAATGGACGGGTGCGGTATTACCTGAAAAGTACCAGAAATGGTACGTTTGTTGTTGATCACAATCTTGGGACAGTTACGTTAAATCAGAGTTTACAGGCGGATCAACAGCAAAGGTACAGCCTGGAAATTGTAGCTAAAGATGAAGGAGAGCCGTCGCAGAGCTCGACACTGACTCTCACTGTCAATGTGGACCGCACGGCTGCTGAAGACAACCTGACTTTCGAGACTTTAGTCTATCAGGTGGAGATAGGTGAGGGCTACAGGAAAGATTCAAGGGTTATCCAGGTGAGGGCACACCGGAGCCGTGGAGTCCACACGTCCAACTCAGGCCTCACTTACTCCTTGGAGACAGAAGCTGGATTTTCTCCTGCTCCATTTCGGATTCACCCGAAGACTGGATGGTTGTACCTCTCTCAAAATCTGGACTATGAGACGGAATCCATGTTTCGATTTCGTGTGTTGGCCACAGCCAGGGAGGCTTTGCTAGCCAACATCACAGCTACAGCCACAGTGACAGTGCTGGTGCTGGACATCAATGATAATGCCCCAACATTCAGCAACGACGTCTACTACTTCACAGTGTCAGAGGGGTCCTCGCCTCAGGGCCTGGTGGGAACAGTCAAGGCCATGGATAAGGATTCTGGGAAAAATGCACAGCTGTCCTACATCCTGCTCTCTGATGGAAAGTTCTTCCGCATCAATGCTAAAACTGGTAAAAAGAAAGTTACTAAAATAACACGTTCTCAAGGTCATATTCAGCTTCTCTTTGCATCCATGTGTGCTCACCTTTCTGTCTCTTCTCTGTACATGTGCAGGTGAAATTATCAACTGGGTGGCGCTGGACCGTGAGCAGCACAGCCAGCACAGTCTGAAGGTGATGGTGACAGACCAGGGCCACCCCCGTCTTAATGCCACCGCCACTGTCTGCATCCTGGTCACAGACATCAATGACAACGCTCCACAGTTTACCCACCTGCCTGCCAGCAAGGAGCTCAGCCTTCAGGTAAATATGCTTCAAATTCAACAAGACTTCAAACCTCAAGTCCAAAAACAAGTTAAGATTAAAAACAATCCGTAGGGGAATAGAACCTGATTTTTTTTATATGAAAAAGAGCTTAAACACCAAGACTCATTTTTTCCTGTGTAAACCTGCACATGTGCAATAACCTCCATCTCGGCATTTGTTGTTGTGTCAGCACACAAGTCTGTCCTCCTTCCCAGTGAAGTGTGGCAAGGTTATTATGGCTGAAGTTGTGTCAGAATCAATCGATTTAATTTAGTGAAATTAAAATAAAAACTTGACAGAGAAACATTACTAAAAAAGACATTATCACTAAAAAATGCTACTAGTTGAGATGTCGTCGTGTACTTACTGACAAAGCTATCTATGATTAAATGAAAATATACAGAAAAATCTTTTAGTTTTGGTGTTTGGCAATTGCTCAAATTTGTCACTGACACGGCTAAATGACATCTTGGTCAATGGCTTTCTGAAAGTGTTATTTTTGTATTGTAATACTTGTTATGAACTTCTTTATTCTTGCTACTCAAAAAGCCCCCCATGTTATGTTCAGAAAAATCTAAAACTAATACTGCAGATTTAAAAAAAAAAATTGAATACATTTTTAAAATAGTAATTTGACTAAAAAAAATACTCTGGACATGAACTTAGGTTAAACTGAATCAATGACAATGTTAAAAAATAAAAATATACAAAAAACTTTATGTTAAAAGAACTCTGCAGTTTGGTTATTGTGTTGTTATATTTATTATAGTTTATACAGTACATGTTCCCCTCTCTATTGCAGATATGGGCGGGTCTACCAGCAGGATCATTGGTCACAAACATGTTTGCCAAAGACTTAGATGCAGGAGAAAACGGAACAGTCACCTTTTCATTAGTCACAGGTGAGTTTGGATCATGATGCGTAATATCTGTAGCTGCGCACAACATTTTAACTGTTACTACATGAGTCGCTTATTGATGAGTATGTGAGTATCTCTACCTTGTAATTCTTTCAGTGGGTTCAGAGGAGGAAAGTTTTGGACACTTTGAGATCGACAGTGAAAGTGGAGACATCCAGACTACAGAGCTTTTCACTCAGAACACTAAACCGTACTACACTTTAAAAATAAGTGCAAAGGACAGTGGAGCCACACCACTGGAGGGCGCTGCAGTCATTCATGTTCAGGTACTGACATTCTTCCACTTCATACTTATAGTATAACTACACAATTCCTTTTATGTGAAATTTTTGCTGGATATTTGTATTTACGTCTGATAATAAGGTGATTATTCTGTGATTTATTTACCCTTCATAACCGACTGCAGTATTGGTAGTACGATACACATACAAAATTACAGCAGAAATATTTTGAAATTGTATTTATTGTAAAACGTGGTCCTGCGTAGCTTTTCTAATGACCATGATGAAACAGTGTTTTAAGATTTTTGTTGTTTTCTTGCTGTTCATTTTATCCCTGCCACCTCAACCCTTTCATTCTTTCTAGTGTTAAAATTTTGCCCTGGCTGATACTGTGCAAACAAACCAAAAAATATATATATATATATATATCAGTGCGTGTGTGTTTCACCTGCAGGTTCATGGATTAGACTCTCTGTATGGCCACTCCGACCATCAAATCGTGAGGCGTTTTACTGTGAAAGAGGACACGGAGCCAGCAACTGTGATCGGCTCTGCCAGCGTTGCAGATCAAGGGAGATTCCACTATTCCATCTCTGAGGGCGACGGAAGCATTCACTTCGGCATCGACAGCTCCTCTGGTGACATATATATCAACCAGCCGCTAGACTACGAGTCTGCGAAGCAGTACTTCCTCATGGTTCAAGCTGAAGATGTAAGCCCCGCTGCCAGAGCGAACATGTCTGTGCTGGTCAGTGTGATGGTGGAGGATGTGAACGACCACACGCCCTGGTTCGCTGACAAACTGGTGACGTTCGGTCTGTGGGAGGATGCTGCAGTGGGATCACTGGCGTTTGCTTTTCATGCCAGAGATGCTGATGGAACATTGCTTAACAGTGCCCTCCGCTACTCCCTCACCTTTGACCCTAAAGTCAGCACCTCTTCATCACGTTTTCCCTTTCAGATCAACCCTTACACAGGGAGCTTGACTGTAACAGCACCTTTGGACCGTGAGACTACCCCCAGCTTTGCAATCACTGTAACAGCCACTGACCAGGCAAAAAGAAAGGACGAACGGAGACAGACGTCGGTGACTGCTCAGGTCTTCCTGCTGGATGTGAACGATAACCGGCCGGTGTTTATATCAGCTGACACAGTTCAGGTGATGGAGGACGCAGAGATGGGGAGTTTGCTGCATCATTTTGTGGCCATAGATGGAGACGTAGGTGAAAATGGGGTCGTCTCCTACGTCATCCTGGCTGGAAACAAGAAAGGATTCTTCACACTGGAGGAGAAAACAGGTAGGATTTTAACCTTTACCCTACAAGGCATAATAAAAGATTGAATGACCCTTATTAATAGAACAAAACTGAGAAATAGCCGGTGCTGGTATATGAGCGGATAAGATGATGACTGATACGTTTGTGGCCTTTGGTTAAAGGAGATGAGTTGTGCAGTTTTCATTACACACACATGCAGCTTAAAGCTTTGGGCCACATCTTTTATGCCGTCCGTGGCACAAGGCGCAAATGCCAGGCACAAAGGTTTTAATTTATTCAAGCAGTGTAATACACCACCTTCATCATCTCCTGCCAGGAGAAGAAATTGTGGTCCGCCCTCTGCGCTCCTGGCGCACAGCAAGTACTCCTACCAGCTGTTCACAATCACTTCATCAATTCATGGGTGTGTGTTTGGCCGGAGATGCAATAACCAATCAGAAAGTCTGCTCTCATTACCTTTGAGATCAGGTACACCCGCGGCGCAAACACTAGTAGGATTACCAGGTGCAAACAAAGAGAAAAGTTTTTCAAATCAAGAAACAGATCTGCAGGCTTGATTAGTCAAAGTGCAAGAACATGTAATGAGCTGGCAGGGCGCCTTTAAAGCAGTGAAAAAAAAGGGAATAAAAGTGGTCTGAAGAAGTGGCAATTGCTACCTCGTCTTCTGGCATCACCATGACAGCTGTACAATGCATTTACAGTAACATTTGGTGGAGGAAATACAATCACAAAAAGTCTCTCTGAAGTTGGATAAGCCATGTGCAAAATTATGCACTTTCCATCAGGCTGACAGAAGTAGAAATATTTTTTCTTCCCGTGTCCAGACCGTTTAGACCAGGTTTTTTCTGGTCTAAACTTTGGCATATTTTGACCTCTTTGTGAAGGGGCACAAGATAATGTATGCACCGAGACATGTCGTCATTCTCCCTTCATTTTCAGACCTCCTGCCCACTGGCTCACAGACACAGCACAAGTGCATTTGCTATCTTATGCACGTAGCAAAAATGACACCTGCCCCAAGGGTAAGATGGTAATGGCAGTGGTGCCACTGGCTTTGCACTGGGTCTAAGATAGGGCCTGTTGAGTGATTATGCCGAAAGTTTGAAGTTAATAAGTTTTATTGTATTTCTGTTTTAAGTAATTGAACATTGCAAGTCAACACTGAACAACTGAACAAGATCAGCTTTTGGCCAGTCATCTGCTCCCCTAACCTAAAGGGCTTATCCAGGCAGGTCCATGAGGACACGTAGGCAACACTGGAGGGGGATGATCCTGCTGACAGCTTGTTGAAGAAGCCGGATGCTGAATTCAAACCTCGCAGAGATGGATGACTGAAAGAAAACTGTATTGTCCATGTGCTGAGACAGTGCTGACATGCAATTTGCAACAACCTAAAACAGAAATATCATAAAATTTTATTCACAGTCACCCAAATACTTAAATTAAACATATAAAGGATAGCTGTGTAACTGATTCCTTTCTACCTTTGTCTGCAAACTTAGTACCCTTTGTAATAGCTAACTGCTGTTAAATTAGCATGCACGATATGTTTTAGAAAATCAAGAAAATTTGAGTTCAGTCAATTTAGAAGCAGTGCTTCCCAATGTAAAATATCCAAGTCAGCACAGAGTTCAAATTTTTACCAAAAAAAGTTTTAAGTAATTCTTATGTTGAATGTTTATCTGATAGGCAGTGTTGGGGAGTAACCAGTTACATGTAATGGAATTACGTAATTTAATTACAAAATAAATATGATTGTAATCTGTTACAGTTACTAAGAAAGAATGTGTAATTAAGTTATAGTTACCTATGATAATGTTAATAATTACAAAGGGGGTTACATCCGAATATTTTCTGTAAAAAGCTCAGGCTATGTGTTAAATAACATACATTTTGTTGCTTTGAATGTTTTTAATGTGCACAGTGCTTTTTTTTTGTCATTTCCATTGAAGCCTGTTTAGTTTGATGCTCCTCTGATGCTTTTGATTGGTCCTCTTCTTTTAATTTACAGAGCCCCACGTCTGCCAATGGAAGTATTATGTCCACAGATAAAAACGCATTAGAAATTTTAAAAAGTAATCAAATGTCATAAATTGCAGTACTTTGACAAAGTAATAAAATAGTTACATTACTTATTACATTTTAAATAGGGTAACTAGTAATCTGTAACCTATTGCATTTCCAAAGTAGCCTTTCCAACCCTGATAATGAGCTTGTAGCAAAAATAATATGGAGTTGCAGAAGTTTTAAAGTCTCCAGTATTCTTATTGGCGTTTGTCAGTATTGGTGGAGTTTTAATTTTAGTTAAAACATTTTCCTGCTACACAAAAATTTGTGACTGGTCAAACACCTGAAATCTTTATTTCAAATTCTAATTTTTCTCTTTTGTCATGAGAAGGTTATTGTTTGTGACTGAATAAACATTGTGAAGGTTAAAAGCGACTTAAAAAATGTCCTGATGAAAAAGACAATAAGCCACTCCCCCTCATTTCCATCACATTCAAAGTCCATCTTCTTCCATCTTCTTTAGGCCTGTTGTTTCTCTCGGCCCCTCTGGATTATGAGACTCAACGTTTCCACCGCCTGACCGTGCGTGCAGTGGACCACGGCCTGCCTTCGCTCTCCTCCACCCAGACTCTGACAGTGGAGGTGGGGGACGTGAACGACCAGTCGCCGGTCTTCAGTCAGAGCTTCTACAACGCCAGTGTGGCGGAGAACAGAGACCCTGGAGAAGCAGTGATCAGGGTCTCTGCCACCGATAAGGATTCAGGTAATCATAGTCTGCTTTTCATGTAATGTTTAAGTAAGTGATCATAAAATTATCATAAAAACTCAAAATGAGTTTTAGTTAATTGTCTTTCTGGATTAATTTCTCCATGAAATGTAAAACATCAAATGTGAAAAATTAACACTTCAGTTTAAAAAAGAGCCTAAAGACCTAAGATGGTTTAGATGTCTTTTTGTGTCCAACAACTAAGGAATAAAGACTTAGGGCCAAAGATATGAAGTCTATTACCATATAAGACCAGTAATGGCAACAAATCCTCAGAGTTTAGAAGCTTTAGCCAGAAGTTTTTTTAAATTTTATACTTGTTAAAAATTATTGTATCAATTTAATGACTAAAAATATTGTTATTATTAATGAATGTGTTCATTGTCCAAAGAAGATGTTTAAGATTTGTTTCATTTCATATTAAGTCTAAGTTTTTAAATCCCATTAAGCCTTTTCTCAGCTCTCAAATATAAGACACAAATGAGTCAAATATTTAGACCTTTGGAAATTTTAGTTACCTTTTTGCAGAGCTTTCGATCACATCTCTTGGTCTGCTGCATCAGCCATTATCATGAAGTTGGTTCAGTAGGTTAATTAGTTAAGCTGAGTTGTGCTAAAACAGTAACTAATCTAACTAAAATTTGAGTTAACAAGTTACAGATTTTTTTCTCCTTGTTTTGCAGGATTGTTGTGCCGGCACACAAACAGTTAGGCTAACGTCATACAGACTTAAAGTGCACCCACATGTTCTGTGTCTCTAACAGATATTTTCCAGATACGACAAATTCTGACAGAGGGTCCGTATTTTTCAAGATGGGTAAAATAAAGAATGAACTGATTAAAGCAGGCTGAACTATTTTCACCTCAGCTGTTGTTAATGACAGTTAAAATAGACCTCATGAGACTTGTTGATTTTAAAGCTGCAATTTCGAGAGCAAAGCATCTGCCAACCTAGTGATGCTGTGCTGCATCGTCTCTGTCCATTTGTCTTCTCTTTGCTCTCTGACTTATTTTTTTCTTATTTTTCTCATTAGAGTTGAGGGTTTAAAGTTAGAGAATGTTGTTTTTTTTGGGTAGGGATGAAATTTACTTGAGAAACTTGAAAAAACATCTGTTTGAAAGATTTTAAATGAGCTGCAGTTTTGAAATTTTCCCTCTGTTGAAGTGGAGATGGCAGTATTCCTCCAGCGTGCCTAGATGGCAGCACTAGTATGTGCTCCTCGAACCACAGACCCAATAAACCTTTACAAAACCAAATAGTTATACATGAAAATAAAATTCAACTGAGGGACAAAGTGTCTCAGCTCCTAAACAAAGGTCTTTTTTATAAGTTACCGCAACATGAAAGCTGTTTTTTCTTTTTTCTTTTTTTTTCCTTTTCTGGGACATTTAAACTCGTTGTAGTATTATTGATACTTGATGTATAAAACTGCAAAAAGAGGACATTCTCTTCCAACGTTTTTTCTGTTTTAGTTATGGTATAAGCATTCTTTTTTTTATATAATTTGTATGCATAGTAGCACGTGACATAAAGCAGTTGAGCAGCAGCTCACCCGGCCATGTTTTGGTTAAAACGTCAGCGCTGCAGTGAATCAAGGTTATCGTCTGTTTTGTTTCACTCCATTAGCAGTTTAATTGAAACCAACCCCTGCCCCTTCTCCCTCCTGTGTTGTTCACTGTACATCCCAACAAGTCTCACTCATCTGGCCCCCAATCATATTCACAAATCTACACATCAGCGCTGTTTATTTTAACACGTTGTGCACCCGGCCTCCTTGAATACCATTTCATCCCGTCCTGTTGATAGTACGAGTCCTTTTAAATACTGGAGGCGGAGGGCATGTGGCAGGAGGATCTGTACAAGAGGGGGTTTCAGTGTGAACTAACATTCTTGGGGGTGAGAATTGTCCAAGAACAGCAAGCACACGGCTCCTCTGGGAGATTTCAAAGGTCCTCTCTCATGATGATTTCCATAATCCAAGCCATCTGTGCCAATAGGTGCCGTGTTTTCATCCATCACCTCAAAATCGTCTCGTCTGGCAGCTCAGCCCCTCTCCCACCAGTCTTATTTGATTATCATTTGTTCTGTTTTTCCCCAACATTCTCCAAAGATGACCATTGTTCAGTGCCTGTTGGTCTCCGTATTCAGTTTCCATGTGTTGGAGTCAGTCAGCGATGTGCAGCATCAGTGAGTGTGACAGCTAACCCTTGTGTTACGCTGCGTGTCCTGAATTTCACTTTGTTCAGAGGGAAGAAACAGATACAGTTTTGTTATTCACAGAGGTTTCAGACCATGTATTATCAGCATATGCTTATGCTAGTCTTTCATTCTTTTTTTGCCAAAACTCTTTTAAATCTCACACCTGTTTGCATTGAAAGTATAAAGATTTATTATCGGTTTATTTAATGAATATCAAGCATGAGATTGGATAAAAATAGTTTGTGCAGCTAACTATCTTCCTTCAGCTTGCAAGGATGTCAATCTGGCACATCAGGTACACTAAATTTTTAAAGTATATAAAAACTCT
>JAPQLA010000019.1:5826312-5836349 GCA_029822935.1 Naso vlamingii
CTTAAAGGGGTATTGAGGGAAGTGGTATTTGGTACCCATCAAGAAGATGTATCTGTATGCTAGCACCAAGCATTAAAAACTGAAATAGCGTTAAATGTTTGGGCTCTTCCTCTGCTACGCTTACCTGGATTCATGATTAATCCTAACTTAAGGCTAGCATGCTTGGAACCTATTCCTCTCCCTGTCTGTGAATGTGTGTCCTAATCTTCTCTAGATGCATGCAGTATTCCCTGTCTTCCTCTTGTCATTCAGTTTTAAAAAGGGAAATATATAATCCGTCAGAAAAAATAGTTTATTAGTCTCTTTTATCTCTAATAAAGTCTTTCAGTGTAGCTTGTGGCTTATATTAGTTAGTTAGAGTCACAACACAACAACAACGTCCCATTGTGTTATTTTACCAAAACCCTGCTCTCTTAGTCTGACAATCTTCCACAGAAGACACTAATCTCAAAAGGGCAGAATCACAACCTCGTTCACTTTCTTTTTGATCAGATAGTTGATTTCAATAAAAACATTAGACAACATTTTATTGCACAAAGTCCTTCTGTTGCTTTAAACTTAGGGGACATTTCACATTTGAGAACTTTTGAGACTTTCACTAAACGGAAACTGAGTTTTTTTAATAGAAAAAGAGGCTGCAGCCATGCCAGCAGCTCCTTGGCTGTGTTTTGAGCAAATGCTAATGTCAGCAACTTTGTCAATACCTGTCTCTACCACAACATGCCGGATTAAGTTGTTGCACTCTACAGGCAGGTTTTGTTCCAAGCGGATGGAGCACAGGACTCTGGCAGGTAGAGGGAAGGCAGACTTTGTGTTTCTCGTCAAGAATGCTTGAAGCTCAAACAAGTTTAAGTTGATGGACAGTTTTTCCCAGAAGTAGAACTTTAAATATCAAGATGTTATCCATAGTATCCTCACTATCTTGTTGCTGCTGTTTACGTAACCCCAGCCACAAATTCAAAAAAATGCACTACAGAATTATTTCCTGAATGTATACATGTATATGTATATAAATAACTATGCTGTATTTCTTTCCTGTTTTACTGTAAATTTAAAAATCTGTGTAGGCTTGCATGTTTTATGACTGTAGCAAGAAGGACTGCACCTTTTATTTCTTTTTCCAACCATGTGTTATAGCCCACAGGGACAAATGAAAAGATACCTTGGTGACATGCTCACATTAATGATGCTATCATGCTGATGGTTTGGCAGGTAAAATGTCTACCCTTTAAGAGAGCAGCACATCAGGTACTTTGCCACCACGTCATCACTGTGACCATTTTAGGTGAAATGAACTGAAGTTAGTGACCGGCAGTAAAGTCCTGAGCTCAATGCCAGTTTAAAAAGAAAATAACAGCCCTATAGGTGTTAGGAGGTACGAGCCCAAATGCTATGACCAGTCAGGCCAACAATTACATTATGCTGTTGATGATTGACGATTGACATCATTTTATGGAAAAATTGAAAAAAATATGAAATAGGGGTCATTTCAGTCTGCCTCCATCATGTGATCCGACCCAGTGGCCAGAGATGTTTTATCATGACATATGTAATTATCTCTTTGAATCTCACAGTAATGTATTTCTGACATCTTGTTAGTTTTTCTCTCATTTAAACACTTTAGTTTTCTGTTTTGGACATCAGTCCAGTATGATGTTGCTGTACAATAAATACTTGTACCTTTTTGTGCAACTGAACATTAATATTTACTTGAGATTTCTTTGGCTTTTCAGGATTTAAATGTAAGTTTCTGCCATTTTAGTGTAGAATCAACATTCACTACTTTGACTTTTGACAGTATAACTGTTGACTTAAGTAACATGACACAACCTGTGAAGTGTTTGCAACAGACATAAAGGTATTGACTTGCCATTTCCAACGGTTAATAGTTTTCGTCCTTTTTGTCCTCTCTGCGAATGGCTTGAAGCCAGAGATCTTTTTTACTGCCTTTTGCTGTCGTTTGAAGTAATAAAACCATAGACTTCCTGTTATTGTTTTTTTGTTTTTTTGTTTTTTTTTAAATTGTTACACGTGCAAAAGACAATGCCATTTTCCAGCTTGCCGCTGAGGGCTGTTTCACCCACTATTTTAACCTAAAAAGGGATGAGGCTGTGATGTATGCCTCTCACCAGACTGACAATTTAACGATGAAAAAAGATCCAAATCAGTGTCGCAAAGCCATTTTCTTCATTGTATGTATGACGTCAAATTGGATAGTGCATCTTTACTGGAGTATTTGAACAGTACTGAAAATTTTCTGAGTATGTAGCACTATAGCAACAAACTCAACCACCCAAAAATGCATTACAATAGGAAAAGGAGGGGAAAACATTTCAAATCACTGTTAACAAACACAGAAAAAATTCTAATGTTAGTTTAAATTTGTTATAGACATTTTTTTTTTCTTTAATGGCAGCAGACCAGTAACTTATCGTCACCTGACTTGCTTGTGTATGCTTGCTAAAGGTTTACAACTTTAAGTGATTAAAACAATACAAATTTTAATGAGATCATCCACATTTATTTATAAAATGATCAGTCCAGTAATTGTTTTGTTTTATATCAGTGTGGAGTAAGTAGTTGCAGGAGAATTTTAACTCCACTGATGTTTAGTTCAGAGGAGAGCCAGAATCTGTTTACAGTCCATCAGCAAGTTTAAGGCAAAACATAAATCATCCTCTTCCGTGTAATAAATTACCACTGGGTTCTCTGACTTCAGACAATCAACATATGTGCACTCTTGATATTTTCCATAAATCTGTAAGTTCATCTAAGCTGTGCTGCTGAAAGACTGTATAAACATTGTCACGCTGAGAGCATGCACTGTGCTTCATTTGCAAGCTGGAAATAATCCAAATGTTTTCTATTTTCTCTCTCTTTTACCTTTTTTCCTAAAACAAAAGAGGGGACGTTTGAAGGCAGAAGAAAGAAATGTTAATCATCATTATTTATTAATAACAGGGATCAATTAGCATTTGTAATGCAGTCATTTTCCCTCAGCCATTTGTAGTTCTTACAAAAGAATCACACTGCACTTTACATAATGAATTAATCACAGACGAGGAACAAGTAAACTGTGCTGACCATTGCTTACCTCTGTTTTTATCAGAACCATGTGGGACATCCTGTCTATCTTCTTTTCAGATGTTTGACAAGTGTGTGGGACGATATATGCCAGAGTGCATTGCTGTGCCTGGTTCTGATGGAAATTAACACAGACATGATGTGGGATAGCTGAGCAGAGTTGGGAATGAGGATTTGGAGTGGGGATGGTAGTGTGCAGCGTGACTTGTTGCCTGGTAGATTCCTTCCAGACTCTTATGAAGGCTCCTTTTTCTATATCTTCAGCAGCTGCAGATTTGCATTTCAAAACAACATGCAGTACATCAGAAAAACAAAATATCTGTACCGCTTACATATATCAAACCAAATTCATATAAACTATACCAAACCAAATTAACAAATGAAAAGTAATTACACTAAAGTACCTTTTATTTTGGTGTAATTTGAAGATACCTGTACTTTAGCCTATTGGAGTATTTATTTTTTACATGTAAATTTTCTACTTTCCTCCTCTAAATTAACTTGTAAACTGAAGTTACTTTGCAGATTTAAGACACAAATCATTTGAAATATGAAACAGTGTTGTAAGTCAAATCACTCATCAATATGTAGAACTGTTAAAATTAGATCAAATGAAGGAAAAATAATCATACAATATAAGACAAAATAATTAAATTGGAATCATGCAGTATACATTTTCTTCTGACATCCTGCTGATAATCATATGCTAAGATTTTAACTTTTAATTGATTAACCTGCCACTGAAGTAATTCTTTATGAATAAAATACATTCCTCCACCACTAGTTACCAATGTTCCTCTTAAAATTGGCAGAAGTGGTGTCAGTGTTTTATCTATCTTTACAGCAAATGGACAACTGAGATACTATGAGACTTACAAGAGACTAGTCAAATTTCTTTTACAGTTTGTACCTTAAATCTACTCAAGATTTGGAATTTACTAATCGAGACAATGGATATAAACCTGTCATGGAGGGGCTATATCAGTTGGAATTTTCCTCTTCGACTGTCTACATATGACTATCCTGCAAGAGCATTATTAATGCATTCTGGGCTAAATGCCACCCAAGATTATTGTTTTTGATTTAAAACAACCAAGAGCACTTTTTCCTCCTATAGCAGATGATAATGGGTGCAGACAAACCTTTCCTCAGCACTGAGACTGCACTGTATACGAGACTACTCCACTGTAAAAACCTATATATATATATATATATATATATATATATATATATATATATATATATATAGTAGAGACATAGCTCTATAAAGGGAAATATCTGTCAGTCGGTGTACCACTTTACAGAAATATTGTTATATACTTTGCTACAGACATGTATGGTGCCAGAAAGGATGATTCCTACTGACTTTGGTCCTACTCTGACATTTCCTCCAGCACCACCATGAAACTTGGCATTTGTGTTTTCAGTGTAATTTTGCAATAGGCTATAGGGGAGTTTGTTTTAAGTTTTTATCTTTTCAAAACTTCTGTTTCTGAGGAAATACCTGCAAAAATAAAATGCCAAAACATGGCTATAAACACCATCCCTCTGACACAAGTGGTTGGTCGTGTATGTTTATCTCTGGCCACCAACGCTGGCAAAGGTCGTATCATGTGAAACACAAACAGCAAACTGCTTGTGTCATGTGTGTCAGTGGACCACTACTTAGATTCATTGTAACTGCTGTGACTCCAGTAATTTCAGAGCCACCTTTGATGCCGATATGTGCGTCATGTGGACATGTAATAGACAGACACAGGGCTTTGATGAGTATTTCTCACAGTATAGACCTTAGCTGGTAGCCAAAAAAACATGGTACAAGACTCCTCTCTCTTTCTCTCTCTCTCTCACACATAAACAGACACACACACACACACATTCAGGCCTGGAGCCCCTTGAACGAGACCAGTGGGGAGAGGGAAAAGAAGCTTTGTTGGTGGAGGGCAGGAGAAGGAGGGTCAAACAGGCTTTGGATGTATAAAGGAGCCTCGAGCATCACATTTGGGTCCAATCAAATCAGTGATGTTTTTTGGCCTCAATATATAAAACAGATGGACTGAAAATAGGAGGAGTGTAATTCTTTTGTATAAAAGCTGTTCGAAGTGAAAAAGTAGTTCAGTTTTCTTTTAAGGTGATTGATCTATGCACTTCAGCTTTCTTTGTTGTTGTTTTTCTAAAATGTTAACTATTCATGTTTCATACTGCAATCCTTCAAAGTGTTGTCTGTTGTTTTGTTTCTCAGGACACAATTAGTTTTGATTTTTTTCATGTTTTTTGTGTTGCTTGTGTGGCCTTCTGTTGACGTTTACAATATCTGAACCTTTGACCTGCTTGTAATATGAGGCCTAATAGATTTAACCACAGACCTGAGTGTGAATGTCGCCTTGAGAGAGTGTCTCTGGACATGCAAAGTTGTCTCACACCCTCAAATGACCTCTAACCCCTCAGAAAAGCAGCGGGGGGATGAAGTGCGCTCAGGGGGGTGGGGTTGTTTAAGCCACAAGGGTGAAAACACAAGGGCAGGTGCCCCCCACTGGGGCCCCCGCTCCTAGTTTAAGGGGCCTGGTTCTCCTGTGATGGATGGGTCTGGCTGAGATGCCAGGCCCCTTTGGGGCAGAGTCCACAGCAGGGGAGGCACCATCTGGGAATAGAATGTCAAGGCTGGCCCAGGGGTGGAGATTTATGCCTCCACCTCAGGTTCAAATGGCTGCATCTGAAACAGTGTAGACGAGGTGGCAATGACAGCTTTCCTCCCTTCTGGTCCAAAAGAGGTTCATCCATTTTTATCTGCGGGGACAGTGGGAGAATGACGGGGATCAAACAGCGTTAGGGTCAAGTTTTTCCAACCTAATTGTCTTCCCTTTTTTCCACTGAGCATCCCTCAGTGTGTGTCATGGAGATAAACTTTACAGCACAGGTAGCAAATGCTGCATAGTGCTGGTCTTGTTTTTACAAGTTTGAAGCCTTTGTGTTTGTTCTGGTCATAAAAGGAGGAGGATGTTAAGTTCACTGCAAACTGTCAAATAACAAAAAGATTTTTATTAAGTCAGACTTCAACAGCATTCGTAAAATTAAGGGCAGCCAGTCTGAAACAACCAGACCCAAAATTTAACTTTTCCCCCTAGAGAAGCTACATGAAAGTTTTTTAAACTACTCTGCCAACTTCAACATGGCATACTCGTATACAGGTGATTAGCACAAGTTCATCCACTGACCAGTGAAATCTCCATCGGTTCGCTGAGGGTTGCAGAGGCCCCGGCAGTTTTTTGATGGGTCTATTAGTGCCTTGGCTGCACAGTGAGGTTGGAACGGGAGATGTGGAGATGTGTGTGTGTGTGTTTGTGTGTGTGTGCGTGTGTGTTTGGGGGTTCCCAGGTCTACGAAAGTAGTCGTGCAGGACCATACTCAGTGTCCCATGTGGAGCTCATTTTATCCCTTCATTCTGAGAATAATCTGCAGTTTAGACGTATGAAGCATGTGTGCATTTAAACTATTTAGTTTACCAGCATACATTGTGACTCTGTGTTTCTAATGTACATATACAGCACAAAAACATAGAAAGACAGACATACTGCACAGAGTAACAGGAAAACTATCTGTGTTAAGCAGCCAAGTAAATATACAGCTGGTATATGCAAGGCAAGTACATAGTATAGTGCAGAGTGTATAGGCTCCATAATGCATGAATGCCTTGGCTTTACAAAAATAATCTATGGAGGATAAACTTCAGCGATGACCAAGTTCAACGGTAAATACAAATTTCCAAACATGCTGTCATGAAACTTGAACTTTAGTGGTTTATTGTCCTGAGTCCTTTCATGTGTTTGAAAGTCTCAACATGAAGAATATAATTTATTTGTCAATTAAAGCTGCAGTCGCCAGTATTTATTTAAAAGCAAAATTTATCTCCACTAATCTAAACCTAAAAGTGAGGCTGTAGGAGAAAAATGAATCCTACTTTAGCAATCTGAGAGCTGGTATGCCAGCCATTAGGCCTTGGTCTACATTTTGGTGTCATGTGCACAATATAGACTTCAGGAATATTGCATATTATATGGTTCCACATTTTGGGTAATAATAATTTATGTTATTGCAGAGCATTAGGTGAGAAAATCAATAATATTATATTATGTTTCTTATTATTAGGTACAGGTCTGGAACCAGGAAGTTCTTAGCTTAGCTTAGCATGTCGAAAACAAGAGGAAACAGCTAGCTAGACTCACTCTAAATTCAAAAAGAAGCCCACCAACACCTCTACAGCTCTCTAATAATCACATTGTATCCTATTTGTTTAATTTGTATACGAACAGTAATGTATACAATACTTTTGTGGGAAGATACATGTTGTAACAATTTATTTATTGGCGCAGTTACTCCCCTCCAGATGTTACTAATCACCAGCTTTACAGATCAAGAGGCCTCTTTTCAAACGTTAGATACAGACAAGCTTAAGTTGTTTTAGTTTTTAATCTATGTATTCATATTTTATAATAATAATAATAATAATACCATTCATTTTCATTTTTGTGCTTTAATGACAATGTATACTTGATAGCATGTAACTTTGCCCACTTTGTCCTTTTGTAAAAAGAACATATTGAGAGATTATGCATTTATACGAGCATTCAGAGAAAAGATGGATCAAGATATGGACCCTGCAGTCTCTGTATGTCGCTACAACACCACACAAAGACAACGAATGTCTTTTTTTTTTACCCCATTGCCAGCAGAGGGCACTGAAACGTACCAGTCTAGACTGCTAAATAATGAATAACATTAATCAGTTAGGCTTCTTTACAAAACTTCATTAACCACTCTTAACATTCCCACAACACTTACGTAAAAAGAAAATATGTCCGTTTCAAACTGGTTTGCCTGTTACTCCCATTACTTTTGGTGTATATTTGTGTTCAAAAGGTGGGCATGGCAATGGGAGTGGCCTGTAACAAAAAGGCAAGTAATGCCTTAACAGAAATTTTTCACTCAGAATATTTTTCAAAAAGGACAGGCAAAGTGCTCACTCTAAACACATCCGGACAACATCACTTTGTCACTTCAAGTGAACTTAATGGAAAACATGGCAGGCAAAACAGCATCATCAATCTGTTTTAACTGAATATTCTCTTGTCTAGCTCAGCTGTTATCATAGATACACTGAATCTGTCAGCAAATTAGCGTGTCATTCATTACCGAGCCTGTTTGTAACACTACGGACGTTAGCTTCACTGCAACTGTCTCTCCTCTGCTGCACTCCGTGTGTGTATCCAACCGGTGGTCTACATGTGGTTATTGACAGGGTTTCATATTACTTAAAGAGAACCTGTGAGAACATATGGTGACTATGAAACTTGCGAAAAATATTAAAGAACCTCTTTAGAATCAGTGTTTGGTTTGTCCATTGTGGGCTACTGTAGAGACATGGCAGAGCAACATGGCGGACTCGTGGAAGCAGACCACAGTGTCGTCACAACATTTATCGACTCTCGTGCTTAAACATGTTGGTACAATGACTTCTTATGTCTCTTTTGCTGCAATGTCTTAATTCTGGAGCAAACTAAGTAGTTAGTTGCCAGGACTTAAGTTTTAAGGGGTTTTTTTCCCTTACAAAGAAACAGTGACTTCACTGTTCGTAAAGTGTTTTAAATGCACTACACCAACCCTAAAATTATTTTGAATAGTATGTCATGTAGAATAACACTGAATGCCAGCTTGATTTTTAGAATACAATGAAGCTTTTGTTATTAATATTTTTCATGAGCAAATGGAATTTTTTATCATCAGGCTCCTTCGGCAGAGCAACAGTAACAGGTTTTTTTTTCTCTCTCCCACTCTCTCTCTCCAAAGAATGAGGCAAACAAGGCAGTCCCATCATCCAGACACGGAGCACGTTTGCCTGAAAACCCAGACATCATGCATGGAATAGATTAGAATAAATGTTATAGCAACGCTTGTATACACTGAATGTGTCATCTGATAGGGCATACGTAACTGCTGGCACTAAGAGGCAGAGCCAGGGTGATGTTTTGGTTGGAACACTATAACTCGATATTGTGCCATCACCATAATTCAACCAGGACTGTCAAGCAAAGATTGGTGGATTATTTAATTAGGCAACACAGTGACAGATAAGCCTGGCTATGTTTACTTTCTAGTCATGTGCTATGTAGTGCAGTGATGATGCTTTAAAACACGTTCAGTGGGCTTCTGTTTCACCCGTCTGTGACAAATACAAGCAGGATATTCAAAGATTAGAGCGGAGGCGCTTTAGAGGAGTTCACTTTGTTGGATATTTGAGGTTGGAAAAGCCCTCGCCATTAAAAGAGAGCCATCGTTTAGTTAATGTGAGGCCAGTTTTTAGTGCAAGTGCAGTGATGTGTCTCCTCAGACTGTTTAGGATAACTCAGGGTCTTTTCCTCCTCCTCTCAGCAGGACTCTGCAGGTTTAATGTTCACCGCCCCGGGCTTGTTCCATCTACCTCTGCATAGCATTAGACTGAAACACACATGCACACACACACCAAGTAGTGGCGCTACTGCAAGTCAGTGCTAACATGCTCTCTTCTGGGAGAGCACAGAGGAACAATAAAAGTGCTTGGTGATTCTCTCTGACTGCATTTAGAGTGCTTTTCCTCTGTTACCAATGAAGGAAATTCAGCGTGTGGGGTTTTAATGTTGCCCTTCTCATATGAAAACAACAGGGAAGCAATGATGACGTGTTGGTGGGTCCAGAAGACTACTTAACATTCATAGTTGGCACTTTAACAAACCCATTTACTTCTTCTACATAAATGTCTACGTTTGGAAATAAGCAATAAAATAAACTTTGTAGAGTAGTAGTAGGAATGCCAGACATTATGGAAAACTTTGACCAGGATGAAAAGAGTCCAGAGCACATTTTAAACAGTGAACAAATAGATCAAGAAATGTAGCTTGTTTGAGGCTAATGAGGTTAAA
>JAPQLA010000019.1:5851289-5866738 GCA_029822935.1 Naso vlamingii
TATAATATATTTATTTTTGTGTGTAAATATATATATATATATATATATATATATATATATATATATATATTTTTTTTTTTTTTTTTTTTTTTACATTTGTACGTGTATTTGAATGCATCTCCAGTATGTAAATTGCATCATAAGATGACTCCATGCAGACTGATGTGGTCATGTATTTCATCCCTCTGTCTTCCGTCAGGAGATCCAGAGGCTGACTTTGAAGCTCAGAGAGACGGAGCTGGAGCTGGAGAGTGTCAGGTGTCAGCCGGACCACGAGAAGGACCAGGAGATCCACAGGCTGCGGTCGGCCCTGGAGGAGAGGAAGCGGTCCGAGGCCACCAGAGCCGTACTCTGTACATCCCTGGCGGAAGAGGCTGACCAGCTGCGCAGCCAGCTTGGCGCAACGGTAAAGGTGTGCCAGGAGCTGTTGACCCGGCTGGAAAAAGAGAAGAAAGGGGGAGAAGAGGTGGAGGTTGTGGCTCAGCAGCAGAATGCTAAGGAGGTGTGTGAGGCCAGGGCTTTGTGTAATGTGTTTTTGTATCAGTTGGGCTTTATGGGTGTGACTGGTGCCTTTTATTTAGTTGCACATTGGACTTTTTAAATGCAGCATTTGCACCGTTTTAACAAATTTTTGCCACTTTTTTGGTCACTCTCTTTGTACAGACACTGGATTCCACTGACATGAGTGGTTTAAACACCAAAATCCGTCAGCTGCAGGAGGAGAATCAACAGCTAAAGCAGCGTGTGGTTTATGTAAGTCCTTGCCCAGAACAAGTTTACATGTTAAAATAAACACGTATACAAGATAGTATCCTGTTTCCTTTAATAAAATATATTCAAATGACTTCTAAATTCAGTACTGTGTGTTCACATGCGCATCAGCAGAATAATCCGCTCATAACTCAAAAAACAGAATGTAGCCCATGATCAGAAGGTCTGACCTTTGTTGCAATTTCTCCTTTTAGGTACAAAATCTGAACTCTCAGTGGCAGAAGTATGACTCCAGCAGGGAGGACTATATCAGAGGTTTATGTCAGAAGCTGAAGGAGACCTCTGGGCAGGGCTTGATGCCTGGGCTGGGTTCTGTAAGCACTGGTTTGCTTCATCAAGAGATTTCCAGGCTCAATGGCTTACTGGAGGAGAAGATGCGCGAGTGTGATCGGCTGGATAGACAAGCAGACGATACAAGGAGGCAAAGCCAAGAGCGAGTGCAGACTCTGGAGCAGCAGGTTGGTGCCTCACTGTGGTGCCATACAGTACAAGCTCATCTGGCATTTCATGTGTTTGAAAACAAATTTTCAAAGAGCCAAGAGCACTAAAAGTTTTTTCTTTTCCTCCCTCAGGTTCTCATCTATGCAGAGGACTTTAAGTCTGAGCGCGCTGACAGAGAGCGAGCGCAGGGCCAGATCGACGACCTGAAGGAGCAGGTCCATCAGTTAAAACGGCAGCTACATAAACAGGTGAGACGACGGCCGTTACATGCGGTGGATGAGTGCATCTGTAGACATATTCACTTGCTGTTTTCAGTGTTGGTTGTGTAGGCATGTGCAATCCTAACAGTGCACGTATATGACTTCAGCAGCAGGGAGGAAGCAGAGAGAACAGAGAGGCAGTTCCCATGTGTCCTGTGCACATAGGACACAGGATGGCACGGCGACATAAGGACTCTTCAGAGCCGCTGTTGAGGGCGCCAGCTGAGATACAGCAACAGCCTGCAGCAGCAGCAGCAACAACCCCAAACCTTGGCTGGAACGAGTGCCCGGGCTTGTCAGAGCTACAGTGCCCGCGGTGCCTTGCCATGTTCAACGACAGGGACGCCGCAGAGTACCTGAACCATTGGGAAGAGTGTGCCAAACTCTAAACAGAACAACACTCATTTGGAAAAGACAGTTATCTCTCACTGACGTAAATGAACACTGAAGAACAGCACTACACCGCCAAAAAAAAAACTGAGTGGAGTTTCCAATCAGTAGAGGTTTGACAACAACTGAAACAACCTAAGATGTTTGGACACAGTAAAGCAGAACCGTGCAACCCAAAGTTCCCCTGTTGCAAATGAGAAATGAGCTCATCAAACTTTTAAAGTCTGTGTGTTTTCTAAAAAATCTGTGTCTTGTTCTTGGCGTTCTCCTGTGGTAATGCGGGAGGTTATTTTGGCGGTGAAGTGGATGCCAATGCAATATATCAAATATATACCTCAATGTGTCCAATTACAAACTTGCACTTTTTTGACATTTAGCCAACAGTCAATTGTAGGGTCCTACAATTGTGAGATCCATGATGCATAAGCTTCTTAGTTTGCATCCAGACAGAGTTGATAATGTGGTGCTATTGTGTTTTTTTAATTTTAGATTGACCTTAGACTCGTCGTTGTTTGTAAATTATATTCTTAATGGATTTTAAATATCTATATGTAAGTTACTATTTTGAAAATATTTATTCTCTTGCATAAATAATATGAAAAGGCAAATCATTTAAGTGCGATGTTTTGTTGCCTGTTTTCTATTAAATGCCTGACATAAATATATATTTTTCCTTTTGGGAAACGTTTGGGATCTAAAATAATAATTCCATTGCGACAGAAATCCACTTTTTTAAAACAGTGTATTCAAAGGTTGAATCCCAACTGTCAATATGCTAATTTTTGGAGACTTGATGCTTTTTTTTTTTCTTGAGCTGCCATATTATTTTTGTAATAAAAGACAGTTTGCTCACACTTTATTTTATGGTCATTTCTAGCTTTAAATGATGGTAATTATTGCATTTTTGATTTTTGAGTCTGCAGCCTTAAGCTGTTACCACAGATCATTGCCTAACCTCGAAAATGTCTCTACTTGATCTGTGTGCATGTCTTTTTTGTGTGTGCTTGTGTGTGTCCATTTGTGTCACGTGTATGTGGTTGTGCACAGTGGAAAACCCCTTCACAGCGTTGCCTGAATGGGCACGCTGTACTCTGACAGCCATATTCTCAGCTGTTGTGTTGCTGAAGCAAACACTGCAGGGGAATTGAAAAGACTTCTAAGAGACGGTAGCTCAAGTTACTTTCAACAACCCTCAATAACTGCCTGCAGACCAGTTTAGTGAGCTAAACATTGTGCATTTAGTCGCCGTGAAAAATTGTTTTGATACTAACAGTCCAACAGCGCTGTTGAGTCAGTTGTCATGGGTTTGGTGTAGTAAGCACAGGAAGCTGGACATCCCCTGTTTAAAAGGAAGTAGGCAATTGCAGTGCAAAAAAAAGACAGTCAAGTAACTGAGTTCATTGTCTGTGAGTGAACGGTCTTCATTTGTTGCTTTGTTTTTTTTAATCAGATAATAGCTCATTTAAAGAAAAGCTGTGAGTCTTTGGGAAGACATAACCTGATTCTTACAAATGAAAAGTTGAATCCATTAGGAATAAAATGTTTCAACACATTTACAGTTTCATTCCCAGGTCAAATATGGACACTTTGTGTCGGTGGCTCAGCCTGTGGCCCCTCAACAATCAACTATCTGTCTCCAGAAGTCACACAGTGGTGCTTTAGAAGAAAGGTTCACCATTTTGGGAAATGCACCTCTTTAATTTCTTAAGTGGAAGCAGACAATGGTTTAACCCCCCTCCTGGTCCTAATGGTATTATTGTTGGCGCTGGATCAGAGTCTTGCATCCACCAAGAACACAGGACAGTGTTTGTTTCCAAATATCCGTGAAGAAACAATCAATACCAATTTGTAAAGGAAACAATCACAAATTCTTGCGTGTGTGTGTGTGTTTGTATGTGTGTTTCTACAAAGTCTAGCCATGTTACATGAATACATTTAAAAGTTATGCACCTTTTTGTTACATGCCGCTCCCACTGCCACGTCCCCTTCTTGCCAGTTGGCCCTCAACAGTTAATCAGCTGTCCTAAGGCTCATGACCAACCTTTCCACAAAATCTTGTGCAATTCTGTGAATCCATTTGGAACAATTGGAAGTTATGTGCTGTTTTGCAATAGGCCACACACTGACACGCCCCCTTTTAGCCAACTGGCATGACAACACACACATTCACACACACACTTGACCTCCATTCCAAATTTCAGCCTTCTAGGGTGAAAACTCTGTGGGGAATTTTTGTGGACCGACCAGCCAACCAACCGACCAACAGAGCAACAGAGCTGCTGGGCAAAGCTGAAAAGACGGATGTTCACTGAAGAGGTCAATTGAAATTGGTGTAATGTTATATCATTTTATGTTATTTTTATGTACTAACATAGTTTGAGTATAGCTTCACACGAATAAGTATACACAGCAGGGGTTGGTGTTGGGTTGCGGGGGGATTAGAGGAAAAAATATCAGATTATTTATTCATTTAGTCCACACATGGTCCACAAAATACGGCCCGGGAGCCGGATACAGTCTGCGGATCATCTCATTGCGGCCTGCAATGTCCTCACAGGGTGGACAATATCAATAAAATGCTTTTTGTTTTATTTAATCATTCACTTTTAACAATTCGGTGCTCTTTTTTTTTTAATTTCCGAGTTCTGTTGAATGCAGCATCACAAAGCCCATGCAGCACCTGTACAGACCGACGCTGTCATAAAAGAGGTGTTGTGATGACAGAAATGGAGTTAAGATGGCTTCAGAAATGAAAAAAACTAACTGATATTTTAACCCAAAGATGTTTGATCACAATTTTTTATGACAGTTTCATTCATAAACGTGTCAGTTACAATAAAGTCTTGTAGGACACAAGTTACACAAGTAAAGCAGAATAGAAAATGTATAATATACTCATGTACATGTACATGAGAATGTGTTTGTTCAGAAATAGTAAATGATATTTTCTTCATTCAGTGATGCAGATCTGTACTGCAATGGTATTAAAGGTTGAGAGTAATTTACAGAGGTGAAACAGCCACACAGATCAGAAATAAGTGAACAGAGGAGTGATTTTTTTTTAAAAAGTAATATACTTTTGAATGTGAGCATTTGGTCACAAGTGTCTGTGAATATTACGTTATTATAACATATATATAATATGTTAACACATGGTAAAAAATACAATTTTGATTATTGTGAAACAATCTGCCTTGAGTTCATATTTATAACATAATGCAAGTGTTGGATCAAGTAATGTTTCATCAGTGACATTTCATTTTAAACAATGACTTATTCCTTCTGGGCTGAAAAACAGCCTATTGTATAGCAGTCTGTAATGTTTACCAAATTAATGCAGGCTACTTTAAACCTAATTCAGTACTATGCATTTCATCTTTCGATTCAATCATAGAATGTGTGGCCTAGTGGCTCTAAGTCAATGTGGCCCTCTGGAAGTAAATGTTGCCCACCCCTGATTTAGTCTATGATGGAGACGAGAAAGGGGGTATGAACAGATTGAGCCTACATTCACCTGAGAAAAGGCACCTGGTGGCAGACAGAATTGGACAGTGAAAGCAAGGCTTACAGGGATCCACATATGAATGTTGTTATTATTCTAGCAAAGCAAAGGCCTTGTCTCTAAACAATGTATCATGGCTTGGATAAGCAGAGGTGGCAAAAGTACCAACATTCTTAACTCAGGGTAAGTAGAGGTACAGTTACTCTGGTAAAGGTGGAAATACTGACTCAACTTCATTACTCAAGTAAAAGTAATAAAGGACAGGATCTTAAATGTACTAGTACAAACTATAAAAGCATAAACTAAAAAGTATCCATCTGAAGGACATTTCTACCGGCCATTTCTGTGCAAAGGTAATTGGACCAAACTAGTTACTGGCTGCTAGCGGTAGCTACAAACTGAGTGGTGTTAACCTTTAATCTAACTTTCTCCCGTATACAGGTATTTCCTAATGAAACAACAATTCTTTTTTTAAAAAAACCCTTAGATTAATATAGTTTAAAATAGTCAATTTCAAATCTTCTAAAACCAGAGGTTAAGTTTGAGAAATTTAACAAAAAGCTTCATTAAACACAACCCCTGAAAACAAAATGAGGAGGCTTTAAAGTTCGCACATCACCCAAAAACCCCAAGTGTTCAAGTGACATAAAGCAGGGTCACATGCCAGCTTACTCATCAGCTAACTGGGGAAGATATTTGTTGCAGAATTAGCAACACATTTATTTCATTTACATAACACTAGTCTGGCTCCAATTCATGTGCCCGCAGAATTACTAGTTCCAATTTTGTCTTTAAAGGGTAAATTCAGTATCTGGTTTATAAGGCAGACACACGCAGACTGGTAGAAATACACACAAGCCCTAAAAAGGCCATATGCCGTCTGCTGGGGATTCTCCCTAACCCCGCCAGCATACACCCACACGCACAAAAGGGTCTGTAAGTGACTGAACTTCCACACACACAAACGCTCTACCCACCGATCTCAGAGTGGAAAAAAATAGGTCACGATTCTCCACCTGAGTGTCTGGGAACTTTTCTAAGAAACTAAGAATTAATGAGAAGAGTCAGGTGATAGTGGCAGACTAGTTCCTGTTCAAAAAAAAAGGTTTCAAAGCATTAGGATATAACGATGTAGCTGTCATATACTTAAACAAAGAGGGGAAAACTTCAGCCTGACACTTATCCAGACAAATACAGAAAGGATAGATATGGCCTTTAATCTTGTGTGTATCCTAAAAGAATGGGAATTTCCCGCCATCGTGAGGGAATTCCCAAAAAAACAGACAAGTTTATTTGAAAATGGAGTGCTGTCGACTTGAGCAGATCGTTTAATTTAAATTATGTTTGTTGAGGTAGTTAGTATTAATGTTTCTTTTTTTTTTTTAAAGGCTTTTTGGTGAAGAATTCCAAGGTTGCAGCCATCAAAAACAGTGCTGTGGCAGATTCTAGCCGGAAAACGTGGGGGGATTCCCTCTTTAGAAGCGTACGTGGTCCTTAAGTGCTCCAGGCAGTTGACAATGAAAAGATCAACATTGTGATTACAAGCTACAAGGCAGCCATGAGGCCTTTTAATAATCCTATCTGCTTGCCCTTGTCATTGTCAGACTGCTCTGAGTGTACCATTGTGTTCTCCTTCATCAGTCGAGAGCATTTTTACAGCAAAGGTCAAATGAAGCAAATATTGGAGAAGGACGTATGCTGAAAATTTAACTGGCTCTCACCAATGCACATATCAAAAAACATCTGTGCCATTTTCATGTTTTATTTCGATTACGGCCCACGTTTGTCCCTCAGAAAAACGTGCTCGGTGTTTTTGGCTCATCTACGCTCACATAGTTTTGTGGGGCATTTGCTTAATTGTGGTAGATCCAATCTTACATCACTGGTGACTGAGAGCGAGCGCACCCTACAAACAGACAGGGCCTCATTCATACCTGAATTAAATTATGAGTCATATTTGCTGGGGTGGCCTTACAAACCAAAACCTATGATGTATGAAGTACATTTTACCAATGAATTCTCTCACTCATTGAGTTTGTAAGTGCAAGGTTTTTTTCTTGTAGTGAAATCCCACAGTTTTGAGAAATAGTCACTTTTGGAAAACTTAAGAGGAAGCAGTCACTGACAGCCTAACTCCAACTCACTTCCTCTTTGTATTCTACATTTGGAACCGAATGTCAGATATGTACTGTACTTATTACATCATAACATAAAAATCAAGAGCTGCTTAAAACATGCTAGTTTTAGAATGGGAATATGTGAAGGATTTTGCACCCTAAAATGTTGGAATCTTTTTACCCTCCCTTCCTTATGAAAAAATAGGTGTTAAATCAGTTTTAAGTGAACAGTAAACTGAAACTCATATCTGCGTAAGTTTTCTCAGACGTTACCCTCTAGAATTACTCATAAAATTGAGTACATTTGGGGCGCCTGGTGGCTCAGTCGGTAGAGCAGGCGCCCCATATACAGAGGCTATGTCCTCGCGCAGCGGACCTGGGTTTGATTCCACCCGTGGCCTTTTGCTGCATGTCATTCCCCCTCTCTCTCCCCGTTTCCTGTCCACTCTTCAGCTGTCCTGTATAATAAAGGCACAAAAGCCCCCAAAAACATCTTAAAAAAAATTGAGTACATTTTAACACAGTGTGGCAGAAACTCAACAGGTAATAATACCTTAAAGAAATGTCATGCCTCTTTTCAGTTTAAATTAACTAGTGCAGAAACACCAAGTGAAAGCTTTTAATGGTGCTGATATACTGTGTCCTGTCAGTACTGCTCAAAAGTATTAGGTCATCTCCATCTAGATAAGCCAAAGCATGACCTCATTTCATGCTTCCTTTACCCTGAGGGAGCGCACTTGATTTCACAACCACCTGAAGTCAATTTTCCCTTGAGTTTCATGCGTATGAAATGAGGCTACATGTAAATGCCTGAAATACCCGTGTAGAAGCTACCTTTTGTGTTTAACATACCTTAGAAGTCTAACTAAACCTCAGGATCTACCTGACTCAGAGGGCCTCTAGAAAGACGACTGTGAATTAATGGACTTCCCAAAAGAAACACGTATTCAAGGGTGTGAGTCACCCTGCAACCTTGTGTAACCGCAAACATGCAGAGCAGCAACAATGCGTAAAATTCCTTCTTAGACAGAAGTTGTACATGATTCAATAATCACCGATGGGAATGATCATGACCTTAACAGGAAGTTGACTGACTTTTCTTGTTTTTTTCTTTTTGAATTACTTCATTTCAAAATAAGGATGTTTAACATTTTGAGAAATAAGCTCATTTGCTTTCCTGACAAGAACTTTAATACCTTTCTCAGTCTTTTTAGTATTGAGTTGCAGCTGGGAGCCAGCTAGCTTAGCTAGCACAGACACCGCAAAACAGGGAGAAAGCTTCAGTGTAGCCTTATCCATCAGTAGCAAAATACACTTTACTAGCACCTTTAAAATTTTTTGATCAACAAGCTATACCTTGTTTGTCTTGATCCAGTAAACAAGCCAGCAGTGTAGAAACAAGGCTGCTAGCTGCAGGCTTGTATTTTTAAAGGACTGATATGAGTGCGGTGGGCCCATTGATCTTCACCAACTCTCTTCAGACAGTGAACAAGCTCACTTCCCAAAAGATCAACCTGTACTTTTACATGTGCAAGTGTAGTTTAAGCATCCAATTTCTACTGCATGTGGGAAAGATTTGACACAGACACATAATCCTGCCATACTACTGTATTCCATCTTTCAAAAAAGAAAGACAAGATTTAATATTACTTAACAATATGTTAAAAGTAGCCAGTTTGGCTTCAGTGTTAATACAATATACACTCTATAACAGATTGATAGTGTAAGTATTGTTCTTTTTCAATTTCATTCTGAAAGTATTCTGATACAAGCTGGCTACAGGTCAAAAAGAAAGAAAACAAAAACTGTAACTGGTACACTTTTACTCAACAGTTTGTTAAACAGTACTTAAAAACCAAAAAAGAACATTGTCAAGTATTACGCTTTCCTCCTTTCTGTGAAATAGGGTGGAGGAGGAGGTGGTGGTGGTGGTGATGGGGGCAGGGAGTGGAGACCAGCTGACCAAGCCCATTCCCTTTCAATCATGTGGATGAGATGCCGTGCTAGGAACAGGAAACGATGGGATAGTAAGCCACAATATCTCAAGTACAGCTTTTAATTCATTACATTTCTCTTTTTTTGTAGTTTGCTTTGTCTTTTTTTTTTTTTGGAAGAAAACCATCCAGACATAGTAAGCATCTTTTGACTACAGGTAAGCCAATATAAGAAAATAATTCCATACCATGGCTTTTTTTAGTCAAGAGAAATGCCCAACTCAGACTAAAAGCACACAAGCACGCAAGGAAAATTATTCAGATGCGAAGTAGCATTTCATGAATCTTTTTGTTTCATTTCATTTCTTTTTTTAGTTCTGCATGTGGATCAGTCCAGATGAGTTTGTGTTGGAACCACACAGTGACAAGAACAAAGCAAGGCAGCGTGGGTGTGATTTGGGCACAGCGGGAGAGAAGTTCTTGGAGGAGAACAGCTGGGTGGAGAGTAAGGGGATGGTGGTGGTGGTGGGGGTCCGCAAGGGTTGGTATCACTATTAAGTTACTGATTGTGTCCTGACAGTCACTCACTAACACCCTCAGTGTGCGGCAAACGTAGCTTTCTTCAAACTAAAGTTTGACCAGTTGATGGAAAGACGTTGGCGGGTCTGCCGGGCAGAATCCAAGCAAAACCTGCAGAAAGAAAAAACAAAAACAAACAAAAAACATTATCAGTACTGCGCAGAATTTTATCAATTCCCGCAAATGTAGCTCTTCTAATTCAGGAAAAGTACCACCCACATTTACTTACACACACACACACACACACACACACACACACACACACACACACATATATATATATATATATATATATTCAGGAACCTCTGTGAATCAGAGTTGAGGCCGAGCAATCGTAGGACATCAGAGGGAAAACCAGAGGACATTTCCTCCATAAAATACAACCCAGTTTTGCTAAATTTGCTGTTTCATGCGACGTATGAGCATGCATCGTGAAGTTTTGTTCTTCAAAGCCACAGGTTGCAATCAATTTACATATTGCTGCATTAAGGCTGACAGGCTCAAATTATATCCATCACTTGGGCTTAACAATTGTGAAATGAGCTGCATGATTTGAAAAATGTATGATGTCGTGCCTCTTATGAGTTGATACTAGAAGTTGTTAACTTTAAGTTGCCAGAAAAAGGAGCAACCGATGCGAATTACAGCAATGTATACAGTTAAAAATGTTGGACGAGAGCGACAAAATGCAATCTGATATGAAGTTAGGACCTGTAGTAAAAGTTACACAACTTTCTCCAAGTGCATAAATCCCCCCCTCTGTAAAACGTTTCAGGGGGGAAGTCTCCCCCATTTTGAAAAATTATATTTAGGCCCTGAAAAAGTGTTAAACTTCTGTAGAGCCATACTGCCTCAATTTTTCAAAGGTACCCTGGGGAGTTTTCATGAACACTTTTATTTGACATTTGTGGTTTCTCAACAGAAAACGTTTTTTTCATTCTTGAGGTATGAAATATGATGATGAACATCATTCTAAAACCTGCATTGTTTACATTAGTGTTTGCTTTCTAGCAGTCATCTTCCGTGTCTTTGCTTGCACAACGAAGGATACGTTTTGCCCTGCTCTCCAGCTGTCAATGAGAGCAGCTTAAAACAATAGGACCAAACCATTTTGTGTGCATGCATGTGATACAAATGAAACAGGGCCCCACTTATGGAAACTTTACAACATAGTGCCTCTAGTGGTCGAAATCTTCACAGGGTACCTTCGAGGTTGACACAGAGAAGAAAATTCAAAATGATCCCATCAGTACTTGGTAAAGTTACTTCCTTTCACACACGTACCTTTTGAAATATTCCACCTCCCTCTCTGTTTCATCCATTTCAGTGCTATCCAGGTCGATGTCTTTGGGCAAGAATACATCATCTAAAACAAAAGCACACACATATTGTACATTAATTGCTACTATTTCAACTGTACTTCTCTAATTTTGTCTGTGTATTGTACAATTAATCTTTTAGAGGGTCCTAAGTCTGTATTATGGTCTCACAAGAATCTTTCTTACTACTGCTGGATGGGGCAAAAATAGGAAATTTCATACACTGTAACTTTAAAAATATAAGAGAGAGAGAGAAAAAAAACCCTCTTTTATTTAACTTGTGTTGCCCTTGACGCACCCATTATGCATTCAGATTGGCAGAGAAATTTTTTGCAGATTAGACAAGCTCCCATAACATTCATTGGAAGAAGGCATTTCTACAGCCACAGTGTGAGAGCACAAGCTTGACTTCAATATTAGTGACACTAAATACAGCTAAAATAAGCAAAACCTCCTGTCACATGCTTATGACAGTGAGCCGTATACGACGGACACATATTTACTAACCATGCTGTGACGAGTGGTTATACCACAGAAAACCCAAGAGACAAGTGAGGAAATAGACCATGTTGTCTAAGTGTGAATCATAATAATACCAACCTATTGAGCTGTTCATCTTGTCCCCCTTTTTCTTCTTGTTTTTCTTGGTCTTGCCTTTGGGCTGTGGGGACTCTGCACTGGGAGGTTTGCCGTTCTGCTGGGTCTGTTCTGGCTGCGAAGTAGGAGGGGGAGACGGGGAAGGGTTTGACACAGGTGGACTTCTTCTGTTTTCCTTCATTTGGGTCAGCGGTTGCTGCTGCTGCCTTTTTCCACTCGTGCTTCTGATGGTACTCCTGTCCTCCCTCCTTGGTTCAGTGTTGGGGAGAGGAGTCAGGGCCTCAGCGGGCCTGATCCGTGTTGCTTTGGTGTCTGTTGTAGTGGTGGGCGTAGTGCCATTAACCAGCTTTACTGTCAGGTCTGAGCTCTTAGATAACTCTGGGGCTTTCTTTACATCAGCCTCACAAGTGGCCCCTTTGGCAGACTGCTTGGCCTTGACTTTACCGATAGCCTCGAGCTGAGATGTTGGAGTGCTGTTGTGAAGGGTGGCTGGAGAGGTGGGGATGTTGGTCTCACAAGAAAACCCCTTTTCACTTGTGTGTTTTGGACTGTGCAGTGTGTTGGGCTGGGAAACAGGGTCAAGTCGTGTTTCTTTCTGGTCAGGGAGGCGGATGAGGGTTTGAAGAAGGTGTGATTTTCCATTCTGTAAGTTATCTAGGACGTTCTGAGCTGTCTGTTTGAGCGGCTGTGGGTTGTTTTGAGGGGGCGCAGTGTTTTCCTTTGCTTTCTCTTTCTTTTTCTTTTTGGCAGCACGATGTTGCTGCAGCTCCTGCAGTCGAAGCAGTTCCTTCTGAAGTGCTGCCTCTTCCTCTTCCTGCCTCTGTCGCCGTTGCTGCTCTTCCAACAACTGCTGCTCCTCCCTTTCGCGGGCCTCTGCCTCCAGACGGGCCTTCTCCTCCATCTGAAGCACACAGAGGCATACACTTTCAGTATTATAACAACTTTGAAAACAAACCTGCTGCAAAAAGCTGAGTGGATGTATATACACTGGAGGTGATTCATTTGAAAAGGTTTCTGAGCTGACCTTCTTTTGTTTATGCCTTGCCCGTTTGGCTGCCTTGGAACTGGAGGCAGGTTTATTGTCAGCACTGTTGATGAACTGCAACAGGTCCTCCACCCGCCTGTGGTCCTCCACCCCACCATCTCGTTCTATTATTGGCTGGTGCTCCTCACGTTTAGGCTGCTCCTCCTTACGCTTTGTCAGACGCAAGCGCAGTTTCTCCCGCATCTCTGCATAGTTTCTACTGGTAGGAGCAGCTGGGGGCTGAGGATGAAATATGGAATGATGTCATCAATAACTGTGGATATTGTAAATAAACTCTTACATTAAAGGAGAAGATCATTTTGTTGCACATTAAGCTTTATAATAAGGATATTTATGGATATCATACACAATGTTCTACAGCATTATTATGACAAATGGCTGCTTGTTTGATTAATGAAGCAGCTAAAAGAGCCGTTTGCGGGTTATATATCCGTATTTAGCTTCGTGTTTTAGTATCAGTACATGAGAGGACACCACTAAACATTCAGCGAGTTTCACGTCTTTTAAAACAAGCGTTTATTGTATTTTTCAGTGGATTGTCTTAGTGCACATGGTCCTCTGTTGTTTTCAGCTAGCAGTTACGACGCAACGAGCTGCAGCTCTCAGGACTGCGCTGGTTGTCATAATAATGCTGTGGAACATTGTATATGATCAGAATCCTTATTATAAGGTTTAACGTGCAAAGATACAAACGTCTCCTTTAAGCTTATAAACCATCTGAACAATTCATCAGACTGTAAATGCCATATTTCATTTTTTTTTTTTCACATTATGTATAGGAGATCAAAACCATATGTCTGTTTAAAATCAATTTACTCCTTCTACATTAATCTTATCTGGAACTAAACTGAAATAAAAAACAAAACAAATATTGTATTCAGCATTCGGAAAAAATCATGTTAATTCAAGGGAACGTGTCAATTCCAGTGAATAAATAATGTGTGTGTCTTACCCCGCCATGCCCAAAGAACTCGCAGTAGCAGCAGTCACAGTACTTTCCTTCTTTCTGGTTGGTGGAAGTGGAGGTGGAGGAGCTATGCTCGGAGCAGCTGTCCTCGTCCTGGCTCTCCTCTCCATCGTACGGCTGGTCGTATGCCCCATTCCCCTCACAGCGGTGGCCTTCACAGTCAGGATCACTGAAAAGAAAAATACTTAAAACTGGCCCCTGCGTTTACTTTTTCCATCTATCACAAACAAAATTACTTTTCCTAATAATCCATCTTCATCACTGATATTACATTTTAGTAATAGCTCCATGTCTTTACCGCCTGTAGGATGTAGCAATGGTCTCACCTGCAGACGCTGGGTGGGGCACTGATAGGACCATCTGTTGAGGAGGCTGGAGGCTCGGCAGGCGGGAGGCACAAACCCTGGTGGGCCTCAATGAAGTCTGGGGCTGGAGCAGCCATCTTTGGAAAGGGCTGGGATCCCATTGCGGGAAGGTGTGTGGTGGGTGCTGGGGGCAGGGTGGGGCCTGAGAGCGGAGGGAGCGAGGTCAGTCCTGTTGGGCCACTTCTAGGGGTGGCAGGAGCGGGTTGCCTATGGTCCTCTTTACCTAGATTGTGAAATACATCATCTGGAGGAAAGAAAGATACACTGGATGAGGAAATGTTTTCCTCTTCCTCGTTGCAAAATCAACTCTTTACAGTTACAGAGTTACTCACAGGGCTTTAATGCAATGGATCAAGGTACCACAAAAAAAAAGAGAAAATGAAATTGCTCCCATTTTTATAGAAAGAGAACAGAAAATGTGTATATCCAACAAGTTTGTTTTGAGCTGTGTCCTTAAAGAAAAACTGCACTTTTTGGGGTTCGAGCCTATCATCCACAATCCCTATGTAAGTCAAGAATGTCGATGCCTTTACCTTCTCTGTGCATTGAGTAGGTTGACAGATAGTCGCCTCACGCTGACAGTTTTGCATGTTCAATGGAGGTAGTGGGGATACACCTTTAATGCCCTCTAAAGCCCCTAAAACACATTTGAAAATCTCTACATGCTGTGACTGTGTGGTGACTGCCTCATCCACAAATGTCAGGTCTGACTGGTCACAGCGTAACCGAGGCGCTGTGACCCAAGCGCGGTGTCTCTACGCCAAGAGTAGTTCTTTGGTACACCGTAACGTACCTGGCCTAGTTAATATGCAGGTCACAACATGTAAATGGAGTGTGTTGGAGATTATTTGAGTGTATTTTAGGGGCTTTAGAGGGCGGTAATGGTGTGTCCCCGCTACTTCCATTGAATGTGCAGAACTGCCAGCGCAAGGCACCTATCTAGCGACCAACTGAACACACACAGAAGGGAAAGGATCTACGTTCTTGTCTTACACAGGGATTGTGAATGATAGGCTAAACCCCGAAAAAAGTGCAATATTCCTTTTAAACTGGCTAATTTCTGAAAAGAATTTTAAGTTTTATTAATTTTTCTTTAATGACAGCCCTACTTTAGTCAAACAGTAGATTGGTGATCAGTGCTAGCATAAGGAAGCCAGGTTAA
>JAPQLA010000019.1:5866838-5880164 GCA_029822935.1 Naso vlamingii
ATTTTTCTTTAATGACAGCCCTACTTTAGTCAAACAGTAGATTGGTGATCAGTGCTAGCATAAGGAAGCCAGGTTAAACAGAATGCTAGTTGGTTTAGTTCACAAGCTTTCCAGGCTAAAAAATGATGCATAAATGGGCCAATGTCTTAAACTGCCAACAGCACATAAGCAATGCCACGCGGGCTTGTTGTAAAAGAAGGAAGAAGTCTTTTCTTAGCGTCTGTAGGATGTGACATGGGGCTGTGATGAGCCCCAGTCAGCAGCATACTACAGAAGTTGACATCTATTCTCCTCACAACGCCGTCTCTCAAATGTCAGTCTGTCATGAGAAACCACCCACCCACGGGCCTGAGTCTTGACGCCATTTCCACAAATATGTCTGAACTGTTTTTATTCTTTTGAAAAATGGAAACTGATGTCTAATAGCTGTAGCGTAATTAAAGCTTAAACTTCCGAACACAAACAGAGAGCAGAAAATAAAAACAGTTGGACTTTGAAGCGGGACTAAGACTGACTACACCTTGTTTAATGCTTGATATCGTCTTTTATGACTGTGTTTTGATTGCTGTCAACTGTGTTTTATTGGTAGTCTTGTTAAATTGTCTAGGCACTGAACACCAAATTTTCAATTCATTCTTGTACCTCATTTCATTGTGTACAGAAATCTTTTTATCATTCGTTTTTGCCAATTTGAAGCAGTTCTCTTTTTGGTTTTGATTTTGTTTTCATTTATGTACTGTTTCAAATGATAATTGTCAATGAATTACTGACTGTGTGGATCCCAGGAAGATCTGCAACCACTATGATGGATGCTCATACGGATGCTAGTAATATATTCTGTGTTCAAAGCTTGACAGTAACTGAAACTGCCCAATTTTTCGACTGTGAAATTATTTTTTCTAGGCCTGATACGCATGCCTGGTATAATCGTTTTTTTAGAACATTAAACTTATTTAACAATAAAAATAAAATCACACATTTTATCCATCATGGGATTGAAAGGTCCAGGCAGTTGACAACAATTACCTACAAACTGTTATTGAGACACACTAATAGATTATCTTGCTGAAGTGATGCAATTAGTAAATAGTTAGCACCATCATTCCTTCCATGAGAGAATGACAATTATCCTAGAACTCGTTTGGAAAGCTGTAAAGTAAATTATTTTTTGGCGGTTTTAACAAGAGATGTCATACCTAGTTGCCCCATCATCTGTACAAACCTAATAACTGCTCCTACCTCCTATATTACCTAAAGAGTTGGGTCTTTTAGATGCAAGGTGGATGGGTGGGTTATTACTTGACTGGACAGTGGTGGCAGTGCAGGACACAGACGACGTGGAGGCGGAGGTGGCCATCACCACTCGGTTAGTCTCCATGAAGGCATCCTGGAAATTGTAGAGACACTTCTTCTTGGCGCCACTCTTCTTCTGCTCTTTGGCTTCTGAAGAGGAGCACGATGATGACGACGATGACGACGATGACAATGATGACGAAGTGGAGGACGATGGGGGCAGAGGGGTGGGCAGTGAGGGTTGTTCCCCGTGGGGACTGATGGATGATGTCGGAGGGAGGGGCACGTCAGCGAGGGGTGGTCCAAGCATGTCACCTGTGGGCAGATAATGCAAACAAGTCATTTTAACTCTCTTCAGCTCTTTAACTGACGTTCCTTTTGAACCGTGGATGTGCCTGCATGGCTCACCTGGCAGTGACTCAGGCAACAGCACAGATGGGTTCAAGCTCTTAATCCCAGCAGGGTCCCACAGATTTTTAAACTTGAGCGAGAGGCACTGCAGTGAGCTGTTCCAGTCACCTGCTCCGCCTGCACTGCCAAAGCAGTTCTGATAAACGTGCTCTGGCAACGACGGGCTGAAGGCCGGCTGCTTGGCTGCTGAGTGGTTCGACGTAGGGTTTGGGGGAAGTGGCTTGAGGGACAAAAGAAAATGGTTACATTAAATAACATTTCATGTCATTAATTTGAGTTTATAAGATTAACTAAGTATGGATGTGCTTTACAGTGTCTTGAGACAATTAATGTTGTGATTTGGCGCTATGTAAATAACAGTGACTTGACTTAAGGTTACATGAATCTCTTTCCAGTTGTAAAGATTGGGCAGTAAAGAATCCGTTAAGTTTCATACAGGTTTATAGAAAGCTGCTGAAAGTAGCAGGGCCGTGTTTCTGTTCAATAAATTAAGTGGCATATGATCAGTGCAAACACTTGTATTTGTATTTGCCCATACCCATCTTAGAATTTCAGGCAGTATCAGAAGCATTTCTGGTACTGAAACAACGCAACTTTTAACTTCTGTTACATTGGATTCAGTGTGACCCCTTGTGGCAGACAATTAAAATAACAGAGAAACAAATGAAACTAGAATATAACTAAGATCAGTATTGTTCCTGGAACCATAAAAAAATCCCCCCTGATAAAGTAATGAATCAGTTTTCCCTTGCAGAGACTCATAAAATTTTACACAATGACGAAAAAGGAAGAAAAGGAACAAAAAGAAGAAGAAAGTAATTAAATTCAATTATTTCCTTCTTGAAAAAGAAAATTATTTCTATTCTCAGGTTCGTATGGGTTCAAGAATTCCCCTCACCTTGTTGTGCGTAAGAGGAGGACTGGGAGGGTAAAGTGTAGGGTGCAGCAGGGGCTGTGAGAAGTGTAGGGGCAGGTGGCCGTGGATGTGAGGGTAGAGGTGGAGGGCAGGGTGGGCGGGGGGAGTCTTGCTGTCTGTGAAGAACTGATGTCCAACAGTGGGAGGAGGTGCAGCGTGGAGCCGACTAGGGGGCAGGCATGTGGCAGGGCCCAGGGTGGATGAGCTGGGGTCCTGGTTGCACACGTGGCACTCGCAGGCATGCTGGACCTGTTCTACCTGAGAGTGGCGACACAAAATGCAAAACATGCCGTCTACTTTTATTCTGGGGCTGGTGTGGCTCTGCCTAGCATTTAAATGCAGTAAAAGATTATCATTTTATTATATGCTGTAAAGTGGAGCTGAAACAATTAGTTTTTCCACAGAAAATTAAAGGTGGAGTCAGAAGGATTTTCCTAGAAAATACAATTATAGACCTATACAAAAGTAATGCTGCTCAATCATCACTTCAGGGCCTCTGTAAGTCTGTGGTGGTGACAGTGTATGCATACACACTGCCCTCTGCCTGTATTTTGATGTTTTGGCCTGTTTTGGTTGACTCGGGACGAGACTGAGCAAGGAGTGGGTGCATTTTTACAGCGCACAGTTGAGGTTGGGATCACAGTGACTGGATGCTGTCACTCGGACAGGAGGGTGATGCCAAAAAACAGGCACTCTCCCCTTGGCAGGGAGCCCCAGAAACATCCCTGCAAGTCCAGCTGACTACCAGTTCCACAAAGTGTTGGGCAGGCTACCAGTACAAGAAGTCTGTGATGAACTACTAGTTGCACAAAGTGTTTGAGTGGTGTCCACATCAGAGAAAATGTTAGAAGCTGACGTAGCAGCGCAGAAAAGGAAATACAGCGCTAGTGTAGCGAAGCAGCAAGCCGATAAAGCTCGATCAAGAGCGAGAGTGACTGGGGACGATGAGCGACGCAGAGTTGGTCTGCTTTCTGTTGGACAGGTCGGTGCCAAACATAGGTGGTCAGCTTGTGCTCGCTTGCTAAATTATTGACTTCTCCATTAAAACAAATGTAATATTCCTACTTAGCTTGCCGCGTAACGTTAGGTACAAGCAGTGTAGGTACACACTACAATACTTCTGGGGGCAGTGAGCTCGGGAGGAGGGGCCAAATTTGAATGTTGTGTTTTCAAACCACAACGAACAAATGCTTCTGACTCCACTTTCAATCAGCCACAATTTTTTACAATCAATGAATCATTTCAGTCATTTGAAAAAAAGAGTTGCACACTCTGGCTCCATATGTAATACTCTTTAATTTGGATGATACTTTGGTCCTTAGAACTTTGTCGTGATCTGATTTTTAAAGAGTATTACATATGGAGCCAGACTGTGTGACACTTTTTTTTTTCAAGTTTGTATTCACTAAGGAGCACCTCACTAAAACTCTTGGTTTGCTTTACTTGTCCATTACATCTTTTCAGTCATTTTAGAGCAAAAAAGGTGAAAATTCTCTGGTTCCAGCAAAAATCTCCAATTTGAGGACTTTCTGCTCCTCTGTGTTGTAAACTGAAGATTTTTGCAGGTTTTAAGGAAAAAAAAAAGAAAATTGCAGACATTAGCTTAATATCATAACCCCCATTTTCTCACTATTTTCTAACACTTCGGCAGAAAGATGAAAACACAAAGAACTCACATCAAAGGCTATCTCTGATATTTTTTAATAAAAGTACCAATATGATATAATTAACTTTCATACAAGTAATGAAAGTATTTTCTGATACTTTATGTTATATATATGTACATGTTTTTTTTAACAACCCTGTTCTTTATTTTTAACAACAAGGCCAAAGTGAAATTTGTCAATAAAAAGAAAAAGATGACTCTGAGCAAGTGTTCGATGCCACCTGTCTGTGCTGTGGACACATTTTGTTTGGTACCAGAAAAAGTTTTGGTTGAATGCACAGCCCAAATAGCTTCTTTCATTGAAATGATCCCTAAACAGTCCTAAAATGTCCTTTCTCTTTGTTCTAAAGAAAAATAAGCCACATGCAGTGGCATGATTGTTGTAACTCCTTCTTTGGAATTCTAGGAACACACTTAAAAATAATAACTGTGTATGTGCAACAGTTTCATTTACTATATTTTTGACCAATTTTGGCAAAGAAAGTGTATTTAAAGTGTTTAACACCTGTTGAAGGTTGTAAGACGGTGGAGGACTGTTGGTCTTTCCTGAAGAGAGCTCCTCCTGCTGCCCATGGGGCTCTCCGCCAACTTCACCATCAGCTTCCTCCTCGTCACCCTCTGATGAGCTGCTGCTGCTGCTAATGTGAGGAGACTGAAACAGAAATGTGTTGAGCAAAGGAGGTTTGATTAGAAGAAAGTCAAGGAAGATTTCACAAAACATTTCCCAGACTACTGGTAAACCACTCATAATGAAGATCAGATTCATCATCCAGAAACTCGGCAGGGAAATTCACAACTAATCTTGGGCATTTTTTGAATTCACACACAGTACAGAACTCACCCCGGCCTTTGTTGCCGTGTTTTTAGCTTCCCCATTGATGTCATTATGGAGGCCGTTCACAGCAGCGGTCACAACGCTGTTCTCCTCATAACCACTCATGGGGTAGATATCCCTGAATTTACTGGACAACGGAGGTACTTCGTCATCATCACTGATACTGGAAGTAGACAGAAATGAGTAGTCGCGTCAGGGAGGAAGTGAAAGAGGGGGAAATGATTGTTTATAGAAGCATGTGTGTAATTATGGTCTTCTGATACACACAGTACTACACTGTGCTTACAAAGTGTTGGTATCCCCCTCAGGCAGAATGAGCCTCGGATGCTGCTGAATAGTGATGGGAGAACTGGAGTTGGAGCCAGACGCTGAACTGCCCGAGGAGAGGCTGGGAGGATGCACCTCTGCCAGGTAGTCGCGGGGAGGTTCCCCTTGCAGGGGCAGCTTAATGTGGAGGTCCTCAGCGATGGGAGAGTCCATGATGCCACATGTCAGGATGTGGGAGAGACTACAGTCATCACACGTGCACCTGTTTTTAAGTGGTGGGCGACATGGACAAAATTCCTATCGTAATTATCACAGCATTAACTCAACACTGATACAATATCTGTTCTTCTATATAACATGAGAAAAAAGTCAGAAGTTAAACATGTTCTTTCCCCACAGTGAAATGTTTTTAGTGGTTCAGTGTTTGTTCCACAGAATTTTACACTCAGTCTCACGCATTAACATTAGACACTGGGCCTTGAAATCTCAAATGAGATTTCTGTCGTAACACACTTCTATAGGGGAAATTCCTCAGCCTGACTGATACTTTGGTTTGCCGATATTATCGGCTGTTACTGGCTTATCGTAGATAAATCAGTATTGGCATACACGTTCTCCGATATGCACTGATAATAAAATAATTTTTAAGACCAAAAAATGCTTAAATGTATGATTTAAAATGTGTAACTATGTAGTTTGTCCAGCTGAAGGCAATCTGTTATTTAGAAACTGGAGAGTGCTTGCTGCTCAGTGCACTGGTGTTTAGAATAAAGTTGTTCAAATGTAAAACAATCCTGCCTCCATTACATGTCTTGGTCACAAAAGTTTGATTACAACATTCATATCAGATATTGGAATTTTCTTGCTCCCTTATGTCGGTATCGCATTGGCCCCAAAAATCCCGTATCGGTTGGGCACTTCAAGTATTTTCATGAGATGAAAAACAATGGACATTAATAACTCTTAACAAACCTGACAAAAACTCACCTTCTTCGATAATTGCAGTTTGGACAGTCTGGGATACTCAAACGAGATGAGAGCATTCTCATGGTGTCTGTGAAGTTGTTATCTCCAGTAGTGGACTTCTTACTGTTGGGTAACTATAGAGAAAGCAGAATTTATAAAACAGCCCTGAAGTACAGGAACGCCCACTTTAATTTGTTAATCTGCCTGATGGCTCTATGCTCTTGTCGTGTACCTGCTCTTCTGTAAACCTTCTCTGCTTAAAGAACTCCCAGTCCTCCTTTAGCATTCGCTGCTTAGTCTTCAACGTCTGAGAACGAACAGATCACGACAACAAAATAAAGTTAAATTACTGAAAGAAAACAAACGCTTAGGATAATATAAAATGTTCACTTTGATCAGATAAAATTATGAAGTCTCTTACGTTTTTGCTTATCAGGGACTTGTGTGGCTCTGTTCTTTGGTTAGTGAGACTCTGACCCTCCACCTTAAAAAGTAGCTGCAAGAGAATCACATTCTTACATCTATAACAACTGCACCTTTATCCAGTAACTTCTGTTCATGAAAGAACAGATATTTTCTGGACCAAATCAATTACGTGTCTTGAACGTATATACCTGTTCATCTACAAAGTCATCAATCCTCTTCTCACACTCCTGCCATTCAGCAGCCACCGAAGCCATCTCCTGCTGCAGCTGCTGGTAACTTTCTAACAAGGACCTGTACATATCTTCATTGTATGAATCATGGGAGGCTGTGCCATGTCTACAGTAAGGATACAGAATAGGATACAAGTCATTTGTATAAGGCTCCAGAAATGTATAATTAACTCATTAATTATTAAACTAGTAATGCTATATCTTACTTCAGCTGTGCAACCAATGCAGGTAAGCTGCTGTGCAAGATTGGTTCAGAAAACACCAGATTCTCAAAAAGGTGCTTGTTGTGCAGCTCCCACGTCACCTGGAATTTCTGGAGGTGCTCATTCTCCTGAGAAAACAACACTTTCAAATTTTAATTGAAGCAAATACAGTTAAACAGGCTGTGAATTGCCTTTGATGCCACCTGAGGGACAGCTAAAACATGGTACCACTGTGTTTCTGGCCACATAAAAAATAAACTGACCAGGGTGAGCAGGAAGCTGCTGATGGTGCGTGCGGCTTGACAGAGGGCGCTGTACTCTTCCAGCAGCAGGGAGATGAACTGGTAGGCCTGAGGAGGCCCCTGCACTGCAGCCACAGTCCCAGCTGGTCCTGCAGTCTTGGGACCTGTAGAAAGGTGTTTAAGTAGCCGCACCTTCATTTCCAAAACGTATTCACGAGCCTGCTGCTCCAACCGTTGATACAGCTGGTAAGGGTCCTTTTCACAGAGTCTAAAGGAGGAAAACAAAAGGACTAATCTTAAAGACATAGTGACAATACCACTTAGTATAAATAAAAACTTCAAAAACATTCCAAAATGACTTCTGCAGACATTCCTACACAATAAACCGGTTTTCTCTCTTTTATCTCTCCTTGGTCTACAGTTTAAAATCTTCCCTTAGTGAGTCATGGCACTGCCCAAAAACTTCTTTAAACAGGAAATAAAACATGACAAGGAAATAAAGGTGCCATTTCATAGGGCTTTTCACCTGAACGATGACTAGACAGAAGGCTGTAGTCTCAGCCTGCTGACATTACTGCTTACCCCCAGGCTTCTTTTCTGCATCTAACTTGGCTTTTGCAGTTCAATAGAGACCCCTGGTGGACAAACACCATAAAAAGAGAACTAAGACGGACTTGTATACCTATCGACCAGCTCCTTCATGCCCTCCTTGTCTCTCTCTAGGGGTTGATCATGGTCGTCTGCTAGTGGTGTTCCTGTCTGACGGTAAATGCAGCGCACCAGGTAGCGAACCTCTGACCAGTGGTTCTGCAACTGCTGTGACTCCCTCTCTGACTCAGCAGAGATTTCCCTGTTATTCAGCACATGAATTCATAAAGTTCATGTCAACTTTCAAACACAAAGTTTAAATATTAATATATATTCATATATAATATAGTAGTATAAATCATTCTAAATTTAATTAAATTCACTAGTGTTGCAAATGCTCTGAACTGACCGTCTCTCATTGCAGGCTTCACAGCTGCACACTGTGTCAGCAGGCATGGGTGCTGTGAGGTCTGGGGCAGGGAGCATGGGTAGCGTAGGCACAGCAGTGGTCAGTCTGTCCCCTGTGGCCGCCTCCGGGCCCAAGTTTCCGTTACCCACAGGCATTTGTAAAAGGAAGTCCTGGCTCTGTCACAAATATGAAATCAACAGACTGAGATTCACAACAATTTCTATACTATGCAACTAAGTTTTAAAGAATCCTATAAATTACTGTGTCACTAATACAGATGTTTATCAGGTTTTGATGTCTGAACTCAAAAACATGCAACAACAGAACATCATATGACTAACACACAATGAGCAGGAATGCATGGTAGGCAAAAAAAAAAAGCACACAATGTGAATGCGGAACAACTGTTTGTATTTTAGGAGTATTTTAGGATATTTTAATCAATTCATTTGAAGATTTAATATCTAAAATAATGGTTCAACAAAAAAGAACAACAGGCAGAACAGTAGGTTTCTGCGGTCCAGACAGTGTTATACCTCAAGAATAACTTTATCCTCATTTACAGCAGCAGCCAAAGTGCCAAAAAAGAAGATGCGCTATAGGCCCAAAACAGAACTAGTCCATGTACTGTTGGTCAGTTCAGCCAATCCAAAGAGCCAGTCCTGCACCCAATTAAGACCCAGTTATGTGGACACTATACCAATCACGTATTCATTAAAAGGATTGGCACGGGATAAGCATTTTCTTACTTAAATCACATGTTGGACTTATGAGGTGAGCAGCTGGTCACAAACCTCTCTGACTGAGACAGAAGCCTGGCTGGTTTCTATCTAACCATTGCCAAGCGATTGGAGCTATATTAAAGTGTTGAATTTCTGTTGGGAAAACTTTCTACAGCTGCTTCACTGTAAAAGCTTTCCAGTGGTTTTTTGGCTGTTAACTACAGGGGCCATGACGTACTGACTCAGCAAAGTACCCTGCTGCTGTAAGGAGCAATAGAACTGGGGCTGAAAGACATGCAGAAAAAAACATGATAATGCAATTATATTTGACAGATACTGAAACGGAAGTCATGGTTTTAGTGGGACTCGTAATATTCACATTTCATTTTCACTAAAAGAGGAAAGGAAATAATGGGATCATTACTGAGCTCTTTCAAAAACAAGCACGTTCTTTTCTGAACGAACCAGGAGTATCTCTGCAGCACCACAAAGCTTCATTAGTGATGGCAGGGTGCAATATATTTGACCCTTTTTTCAAAAATTGCATCTGCTGTATGAATATTGCACTTGGCCATAGGGCCATGAAACACAGACCAAAATAACATCTCAGTATTTTCAGGCTGAATGATTAAACACAATTTTTTCCTCAACATGAGTTGACTGCTTGGTTTTAGATCAAGGCCAAATTTAAGATGTCGCAATCACCTTTATTAAAACAGATTGTGACCAAAATAAAATGCTTACAAATGGTTTCCCTCGGTTGCAAAAATATAAATCCAAACTATGTAAATAAAAATAACAAGAGAGGAGAGGCTGACACTTTTTTTTCACAAAAGTGAAGCACAACAAGTATTTAAGTATTAAATAGGTCCACTGTAGTTTGAGACTATTTAAATCGTTTTGAAAAGTCATTTTCATTTACCCTACTGAAAAAAAAGACATAGTGTAAATGAATTTTCTTTTTTGTATCATTATTTATGCACACAGCATGGACAGAAAGAGAGATAGAGCCTTTGGGTCTCATTCATGAAATGATGCTAAATCTGTGAGTAGATTTGCACATATAACACCTCCATACTAAAAACCCACTCCTGACTCATGAATGCAAAGTCAAACTCGTATTTGATCATTGGCAAGTGTGTATGTTCATGAATGCCAATCAATCATAAACGGACAGCCTGCTCCCACAAGTCAGTAATTAGCATACATCTCTGCCTGTAAACAGTCAGTGAGCAACATATAAGGAGGTGATGATTAGGCTACTATGACCAGGTGCATCCCATCCACCTGTGAGCATGATGCACACAAAGAGAGAGAGAGAGGAAAAGAGAAACTTCTCCGACGCTGAGATTTAAGTTATTTTGGGTGAAGAGGAGTTGAAAAAAACATTACAGTCTCTTCTGTTAGTTGTGGTGTGACAGGCACAGGTAAATCAAAGACCTAGAGGGAGGAAACGGATGCCATTAACTCCATGTCCTCTCTTGTCCTCTCAAATGACTTGATATCAAACTTGATGCAAAAAACGCAGAAGTACGTACACACACACACACACACACACACACACACACACACACACACACACACACACACACACACACACACAAAAAGCTACAGGACGAGGCTGCAGTTGATCCCGATGCCTCTAAGAAAGCTCTCTGTCAGGATTTATATTGCTATTCAACATGTAGAAAACATGTGCGGTAAATCAATTAAAATAACGCATTCACCTTTATAATAAACCTAATCTGAATCTTAAACCTGCTTGTTGCTAACTACTTTAGCGCAATGGGTTGCATTGCTTATCTTTTGTCATGTTTAAATTGCGTGTTTCAAAGGCATCTGCGTACTGTAAACACAGCAGAGCACAATATGAACTTAAATGTAATTTCTGATCAAGACAAGAAACATTTATGAGCATTTTCTTATTTACACAAGCGCTATAAGCAGTCAGGAGTAAGTGTAGATTTTGTAAGTACCTATGAAAAGATTGTAGCCACTGAAAAACTTTAAAACTTTTTGCCTGCAAACAGTTTACACACAAATTCGCTCTGTTCAGATTTCATGCATGAGATGAGACCCTCCGTGTTTTATACCTCTCGTGTATGAAGCGCCTGTATTGTCACTGCGCTGCATTCTTATTAACACATCGATCATCCACTCACTTGCATTTACTGTATCTACACATTACAACCTAATGCTTCAAGTTTTTGCAAGTAATGACTTTAAGTTTTAGATTTGCTATCATCTGGGATAGAAGACAAGTGTTAACATTTAGACAAGATGATGGTGACAGTGGAATTAAGGCAAATGTGTATGAGAGTTATGGTACAGGGCAACAGACTAACTTTTTTACCACACAGGAATGAGTGTGGACAGCGCTCTACTGCAGCCACACTGACAGGGCTGCCTGCAAAATCATCTGCAGACTGTTTAATCAGCCTTGTAAGCAATCAATGTGATCAATGTGAACTACCTCAAATATGCCAGATAATCAATTCATTTATAAATCATTTATCTACCTTACAAGCTTAACTTTATCCACCATAAGATAAGCCTCAGGTATGTGATGTTAAACGTTAGTATTTTAGTTTAGACATTCAGTCACAGCATTTGATTTTTGTTTAAATTCCTTATTACAATGGTTGCGCAATGATTCAGCAATTTCCCACAACTCAGACACATGTCACCAATGATCACACAGTAAAATGAGTCACAACATCCTCTGTGTTAAAACTGTAATTGTAGTTAACAGTGCTGACAGTGAATTATATGGGGGGGGGTTTTATACAAGTGTTTACTTGAGGCTCAGGTCACACACCCAAATGTAGCTACAGCACAGCACAGCTAAGTGTCAACAGGAAAACAAAAACAGTATTGACAATCAGCTTTAGATTCCACTTAAATATTTATATCGGAATATAAAACTATTGCACACAGTCTCTCCTACTAATAATTGATTTTCCTGCTTATTGTCTTTTACTCGGAATCAGTGATGGGAAAAATATAATTTGCAATTGAAGAAAAAAAAAAATGAGTGTCCTTTTTTTAATGTAGTGTATGGTTCAGAGTTGTCATCAACAGCCTTTTTCATTTACAAACCCAGAGCAAGAAAAGTGACTTTGTATTTAGTGAAAATAAATTCGATGCTGAATCACTTTTTTTTTTTTCAAGTTGTTGTTTCGCTTACAAATACACAAGCCAAGCACGTAAGCAGGCTGTCTAACATAAAAAAGCTCTTTATATGAATAAGAGGCATCACTCTTAGACGTCATGACATTCACAACATGAGTCTGACAGCGATTAACAGTGACGGAAATTCCAACATCTACATAACTCTGAGACATACTGTGAGTGAAGAGTATGGATTTATAGAATATAGAATGGTTTGGTACTTCACCCACTACATTGAACTTTCCTCATGAACTTGAAATAAATTGAATATTTTCACATCCTATTTTCTAACTATTGCTCAATACAAACCCATTTCAAAATATCAACAGATTTAACTTATACTAAAAATCCTTTATAACCCTTTTATAGCAACAAGTATTGCATGTGATTGCGCCATCTGTCTTAGCTTTTCCGACAGAGGGTAACACATGAACCACACCTCCCACTAAAAAACTGACCACAGCTGTGTGAGTTAAACTGCAGATGTGTGGCACTGGGGCTGAGGCAGATATGGTTTGGAAGTGGTGGAATCTCGAAAAGAACCGCTAAACGTTAAGTCATCTCAGCACAGTCACAAACTCAGTTTTTAAACTCAACACCATCATTCTTGACCAGCGACTTTAAACCTCTTTGTTTGCTGGTGACCTACCCCCAAAGATTGCTCCAAAGCAGTATGTCGGTCCTCCTTTTCCACCGTGCGCCGGCAGTCAGAGCACACCCACAGAGGCAGCTGGAGGGCGCTGGGTGTCTTGTTGGGCTGTGATGTACCATTCTGGCCCATGATGCCTGCTTCTGAAGGCATGGCACCATCTTTACGCTCACATCGGCACAAGAGGCAGCGATCACCGGCCGTGTAGGGAGCACGCTGGTTCAGGCCAAACGTGAAAGGGGTCTGTGGTGAGTTCATAAACAGGAGGAAATGAAGAGAGAAATATATACCATGAAGTACGCAACTGCTTTAGCATTAAGTTATGTGAGATT
>JAPQLA010000019.1:6061768-6081932 GCA_029822935.1 Naso vlamingii
CCCAGAGGAATGCAGCCGATGGGTTCTGAGACTGATACAACCCAACTTCAGAACTGTTGAACTATCCCTTTAAGTATATCTTGTTTTCTCATCAGCACTGTATCCAATATGTAGTCCCAATATGATTCTGTGCTGTAACAGAACAAAATCAATGTTCTTTTGACTGGATCTCTTTAGGGATGTCTCCTGATTTTACACATTCAAGTCGGTTAACTAATCACAAGTCATACTGTTAAAAACAGTTAAGTTATGTTTTCTTGCTTTCTGAAGTGTGAGAGACTCAACTGAGTGATATCATTAGAGTTGTTTCAGCTTTGGCTTCTCACTTTTCATGGAGGGTTTAATGCCATTAGATGTCCTCGATTTGCATTGTGGAAAAATGATGATCCAGCATTTTTGGAGTTTAGCATATGATAAGGTCCAAAAGGTCAGAGAGCCAGGGCTCTGCTAAATGGATTTTAACTACTCTTTTTAAAATGTGTGTTGTGAGTTTCCAAACTTTAAGAACAATTGTCTAAAGTGACTTAAAACTTTTGCACTTTGCTCCTCCAGCTTTACCAGTCTTCCTTCTGTTTGAGCACAGCTATTTTAACTAAACTGAGAACATATTCAGGTTTACGTAATAGCCCTTTTCCCAGCAGGAACCTGTTTTATTACATTTCTGTTCTGTTCACTTTGGGCATAAATTCCAGGAACTTTCAGGCGTCACTGTCAGTATTTTTGACAGTGATTGAGCTAGCCCATGTGTTCTTACATCACAGCAAGGATGACTACAACACAATGACAGTAGCCACCATTTTACCACTAGATCTTCACCAAATACAGCCACACATACTTAAAAAAGAACAATGGAAAAATGCATTTTAGAGAGAGGTTGGGTCAGAAATTAAACTCCAAATTAAATGGCATTTAACAAATGTTAGCATGCTAACCAGCCAAACTAAGATGGTAAACCTGGTAAACATTGTACCTGCTTAACATCAGCAAGCGTCTTTTGGAGCATGTTTGCACACTGATATTAGCATTTTGCTCAAAGCACAGCAGCTTCACAGAGCAGCTAGCATGACTGTAGACTTTTAACAGTAGCCATAAAGTCATAATGCAAATTGGTGTATAACTAACAGCCTCTGCGTGTATGTGTGTGTTTGTGTGTATGTCACTAACAGGCTGTGCTGACGCTTAGTGCACTGCGGCGCTTCTTAACTGGCAGCAAGGCGAACTTGTTCACATGGCAACACATGGATCCTACCCCCAGCAACGTTCGAGCTACACCGTATCCCATTGCCAATGGAGCTACCATAGTAACCACCAACCCCTATCAGGCTCCGCCCTTCACTGAAACCCTGGACCCCCAGAAACTCACACAGCAGAGACCCATGGCTCCGGCCTTCTAGAGACAGACAGGTGAGAGCTGAGCGACAGTGCATATGACGCAGACATGGACAACTTCCTGCATCGCTGATTAGCGACTTTCCATCCTCTCCTGGGGCTGGTGGGATTTTGAGTCCTGTGATATATGATCTGTTTTCACCATGGTAACTGCTGACTCAGCTTAGTTAGTTGTAACTTTCTGTGTCGAGAATACTGCTCATGCACACAATCACATGCACAGATATTGATGCACGCAAACACAGCTGTACTCTCACACAACTGCAAATAAACACACATGTACACTTGTTACCATGTAGATACACCTGCAAGTTCATACACACACACTCACACACACACACAAACAAACACACCTTGACTGCATGTTCGTACAGTAAGGTGCAGATTAACATAGATGTAGATCGGTGATGATGCTCCATCTGCCTTATAAAGAGATATGTGGGCTACGATCGAAGTCTTTTTTGCTTTGGAAGTGTCCTAACTGTATGAAACGACCTCAGAGTATGTAAGGGTGTTTTCTTAGGTAATGTAAGATTGTTTCGTCCATCCGTGGCCGAACATTTTATAGGATGAGATTGGTGTGTGCTGTGCACCTACATTATGATTGAACAGGATGGTTGAATAGTTGGGACGTCACATTCTAATAGCATCCACTTCCGTGTTTTGGCATGGCTGTTTTCACATCTGATGCAAAAATTTCACATGAACTGTACTCAAGTTTGTTGTTTTGTAACCAACTAAGGAACACAGTGTTCACACAAATCAAACAAACTGGATATTGGTGTCAAATGTACTCGACTTTCGGGCCAAGTCCCTGATGATAAAGTGTCTTAAGTGGCAGCCATGATAAGAGCTCTAAATGTGAGGAAAAAGGGTTCAATACTTCTTTCTTATCTCCCTCTGCACAGGGTACACTGATCCAACCTCTATGAAAGAAAGAAAAAAATTCCACAAGATTCCCTTAGCACAGTGGTTGCCTTCTTCAAAGCCCTTATAAAGTCTCCTTCACTGCTTTCTTTGCCTTCATGACATCGCCGTCAAGGTCAAGAAAGAGTCAAGGAAAATACAGAGGGGGTCATTTTTTGGACTATTTGACCCGGACAAGGTGAAGGAAATATGGAGGACAGTCAAGCTGTGTAGCTCCCTTTATTGTCTTCTGCTTGACCTCAGTCAGTCTGACCAATCACAAGCTGCCTTGCAGACCTGTGGCCTCCAACTGGCTGAAACTGAGAGCAGACAGGCAGCTTGACCAATAGATTGTGAAGAAACAATTGAGGGTGGCAGAACTTGCAGTAACTGGTACATTTTCTTGGCAAGGAAATAAAGGCAGGACAGCTTAATGCATTCTGAATGCCATAGTGTTTTAGTGTAAAATATTCATGTGATTAAATATTTTATTGTGATATGCTGAAGTGAAAAAATGAAAAAATAAAATCTATCCCACACCACCACTATCAGAGCTGTGTCTGCCTTTGTTCACATCATCTTTAAATAATTTCCTCTTTGATTCTTGCAATGTGAAAACTCTTTTTAATATAATCATGTATTGAGATCTAGAGCCAAAGATGTGTTAAGCATATTAATCAACATCTGCTGGAGGACTTTAATTAGATAGTGTACTCGAGTTATGTTGAATTAATTAGCAGCAGCAGGCAGCAGCTGTGTGTTAACTTTATTTTGGGATTAAGTGTCTTATGTTGAAGGATTGCAACTCCTCATTCTCTCTCTTTTTGCCTTTTTATATACGGATAAGGGCCAGATTTAGACACAAGGATATGAAGACAAATGAAGGTCAGACAGGAAGTGGTTTTATTCCAGCACTGTCCAATAATACCTGCAGGTGAGCTTACTGTACTGCTTTCCCTGCTTTTAATCTGCAGGAACGTCATACAATATTATGAACATTTGCATCATAATCATTATCAGTATAATCAACATCCCAAAACACTGACACCATCATCATCATACACCACCCATCCTCATCATCACCTGCACCAGCAGATAAATTAACATTCAAAAATGTAGAAATTGATCTTTGTAGTTCTCATATCATCGCTACTGCGTTAATAAAATATAATCTTCGCCTACAAAGTTTTACACACCATTATATCACCTGAATAAGCCCTTCTGTGCATCTACTACTGTCTAAGGTTCACCCTGCACTTTTATAATGTCTGCAAACATCAGGAGAAACAAGCCAGCTCCAGCTCCAGCTCCAGACAGCAGGGGGCAATCTAACTCTGCTTTTCTCTGATCACATGCATCATACTCACCTGCATCTGAACTACCTCTACCCTGAGAATACTAAGACAGAGGGAAGTGAAGGGAGGTGAAAAACTAAGTTGACTGAACATTCAAATGGGCAAGGTTGGGGAAAAGCGAGGTAGAAACTACGAAAGCCGAGGTCACACTACACAATTTCAACTTAGAGGTTTAAATTGATTTTTCTGACTGTCAGGGTTGGATGGATTCAAGCAGGGGAAGTTTCCTAAACATCACAAAGATGTCTATGTCTGATTTTGCTTGGGTGACGTCAATCTGAGAATGATCAAGCAACATCCAGTGGCAGTTTACTGTAGATTGAGAAGTATGAAAAATAGGAAGATTTGTCTTATTAAAAAAAAACAAACAAAAAACAAAACAAAACATAAACTCCTACTTGGTTAGATATAAGATTCTCATTTTGTTCCACTTGTAACAAACTTCTGTACAATTTGTGTTTTTGGAGGAATAATAATAGTCTCTACTAAAATCTGCCTGCGGCAATCTGTGTGTGCATTAGAAATTAAGCATTTACATATAAAATTGTAAGCTTTAACTTTTAGATTTATCACATAAAAGTCCATTTCTCTTGTAAACGTAAACTGTAAATTTCTGCACCACAGAGTAAGAAATTAGGGAATATTACTTAAACATTTCTGAAAATGTGAAAATGATAAAACTGAATGAGATGCATACATGCTGTATGTTAGGATAATGAGACGGACAATGAGCAGAAAATGAATCTGAAACTATTGTCAAAAAACATTTTCAAGCAAATTGACAAATATTTCGACTTGAGCCTCAATGTGAAGATTTGTGGCTTTTTCATATCTAACATTATAACTAAATATCTTTGGATTTTGGTCTCTAGTGGGACAAAAAATACATCTGTAGATGTTACGTTCAGAAATCATGATGAACCTTTTTCCTTCCTTCTGATGAGTTATAGACCAAAAGTTTAAATGATTTATCAAAAAAAGATTCATCATCTGCAGTCCCTAATTGTGATATCTCTTCGTCAACATGCCATGTGCACCAGCAGATCTAACATGCACCTTTTTGAGTAATGTTGTCTTGTACTCTGACCAAGGCTTGAGGTACAAGGGAAAGGATGAGAGTGAAGGAAGAACAAGAAGAGCAAGCAAGGGGAAGCTTCAAGATTGAGTAAATATAGCAGGAGAGTGACTACTATGTCTAAACTAAAGCTAGGACTATGATAGAGGAAAAAGAAATGTTCTTGTGTGCATCTCATGTGCAAATAGCACAAAGGGTATCTGAACACAAACACACTCATACACGCAGTCAGAGTGTTCTGCTCAAACACTCTGTGAAAATGTTGTGATTGGATGGGACGACGTAAGGAGTGGGGCCCAAAAACAGGAAACAGGTATCCCTCTTGTTTTGCATTGTGGCTCCCGTGCCTCTCAAGTGCTTCGGCAGCACATCAGACTCCTCTTCCTAAGAGAATAACCAATCCAGCATCACCAAGTTTGTTTAGTCATCCACAGAACTTTCCTCTGGTTGATTAGGAGAGAGAGCTGTGGCATCAAATGACAGAGTCCGCCTTCTCAGCTCAACACTGCTGTCCATCAGCTGGGTTGCCATAGTTACTGGCTCTTCTCCTGGTGGTGGGCTCATCCTCTGTTTCCTGTTCCTGCCTGACACTGGAGACACTGACTGGCTGAGGCGGCTCCTGTGCTCCCCGCGGCTTGGGGAGAGGTGTCTGCTTTTGTGTGAGGGGCTGGGAGGACGTTGTGTGTGTGAGTGTGTGTGAACAGAACTGTTAATCCGGCTGACTTCCTCGTCAGCGTCATCTAACAGGGGTCCAGCGTCAGAGCTGGGGCCAGGGCTGGCCACTTTGGAGCTACAGAGCGGCACTGACAATGTAGTTTCAGCACTGGGAACCTTCATAGTGGACAGGCTCTGCGGGCTGACAGGCCTACTCTCCACATCTGTCTCTGTCTGTGCGCCACAGATGGGTTGCTCAGGTACATGTTCTTGCCCAGTGGTTTCGCTGTGGCTCCGGCTGTGGCTCTTGCATGAGATGACCCTCTGGGGGTGTGTATATTTCAGTGTGTGTACACTGGATGATCGCTGGCGTGGTGGTGTAGAGGAGATGGTGGGCACAGTGAGGTGAGGCTCAGCCACGTCGTCAGCTGAACCACTCTGATCCAGAGAGTCAGAGCGCACAGCCTCCTGCAGACACAACACACACACGCACGCACACACACACACACACACACACACACACAGACAACTCATTTTTCATTATGTGTTGCACTGTGCAAAATAAACAAACAAACAAAATCAAAATATATTATATGTTTAGAATATTATAAAAAGGAACTATAAGATAACCTCTCAACAGCAACAGACGATCATAATTTGCATTCTGTTGCAATTATGATGAAGTTAAACAATAGTGCATGCAGATCGCCAAAGATTAAATCACAAATGCAAAATGGTGACAACATTTTTCAGTCATTTCTTGTCATTATAAACACAAAAATTATTACTTCCTGTGCAGAACTGTAATTATTTGGTACGCAGCAGACAGGTCTTAAACTCCATTTTGAGATTATTTGGCAGCTGTAATCACTGCTGCTGTCCGCAGAGGTCACGAAGCAATCACTTACTAGAGTGACTACGCTGTTAAACATGGACGACCAAATCCACACTCTACTCTTAATGCATCCTTGACGCTTATATGAGGTTTTAGTGATCTCAGTTGCTGAGCCAAATAAAGTGTTTTTTTTCTTTTCTTCACTGTCCAAAAGACACCAAAAAATGGACAGGAATTTCATACAAAACCAGTGTCAGTTTGGAAGATACCCCCTTGTCTAACTCATACTGCCGGAGCCTTTTATTAGCTTTGTCTGAACTTTAAAATGCATTTTTGCACAGAATGAAGACTGTGAGATTTTGTTTCCTATATTTTCACTTTCAAAAGGACACTCTTCACCCTCAGCACAGAGAGGAGAAACAATCGACTCTTCCAAGCTACGTGTAGACATATGAGTGTCGTTGAAATGAACTAACATGTTTTAAAGTGAAAAAGTCATTTCTTAGAGATCAGCCCAATAATTAGTGGTAACTAGTTAGTGGTAGATTTGCAAAGGTTGCTGTTGTGTTTTGGCTCTGTAGATGCATTTTTCCCATTATTCCAAGCTTCAATTGCATATTTTTTCATAGATTATGAAAATCTATTAACAGACTCCATCCATCACAGTGGAGCTACAGTCTGCGTACATCATTGTAAAAGTTAAATATTGTGTATTAATTAGCAGTGTTAGTGATAACTGTGACATTTAAAAATAAAATATGAAATTGTGTTAATGATACACATATGATAATACTGTGTAACACAAAAGTGCCTTTTGATTATTTCTTTCTGTTCTTGCGCAAGGTACCATAACACTGGCTGCCATCACTGTAAATTGTAAAAATAATTTACATATTACTGTTCTTTTTGTACAGTTATGTTTACAAACTCTCTTCACCTACTTCCTAGCACTATATTTCACATTCTCTATAGATATCACAATTGTACTGCTATTCATAAATTCAATTCATCGATTAAAGTGTGAACGAAACAATAAAGGCATAGAATGGCAGTAATTATAATAATGATAATAAGCAATAACACAAGTCTAAAACTGTGCAGCATGCATGTAAAAATGGTTGTTCAATGAAGAGAAGAGTGGAGGTGATAATTACACACCTGTCTCCGTAACTGTCTGCTTGCAGTGCGGAAGGATGCTGGTCTCTTCAGGACTGATCTGTCTGGAACGTAGGAGGGGCTCAGCTTGTTTCTGTCTAAACTGTCCTCAGGACTGAGCCAATGAGAAAGACGTCTGCTGGCGATGTAGGTGGGGCTCAGTCTGAGAGAGGAATGTCTGTCTATACTGTGGCTGGACATGAGTTTCGGTCTGTCTGTGTTGTGGTCTGGATTGAGCCTGTATCCATCCATACTGTGAGCAGAGCTGAGTCTGTGTCTCCTTATTCGATGGGCTGGGCTGAACTTGTATCCATCGATACTATGAGCTGAGTTCAGTCTGTGTCTGTTTATTCGGTGAGCTGGACTAAACCTGTGACCCTCTATGCTGTCAGCTGGATTGAGCCTGTGGGGGGAGTATCTGTCGATGCTCTGTGAGGTGCTGAGGCAGATCTTTGGCCTTGAGCTGCGTCCAGATCCCAGTGAAGCGTGGCTGATGAGCGGCAGAGCTCCTGGAACCTGCAGCAATGAGCTGCCTCCACTGGAGCCCAGAGATGACATGGAGCCTGCAGAGAACAATATTATATCAGATATAATGTTGTACACACTGAGGAATTTAAAATAAATGGTAAAGTGCTAAAGAAGGACTTGATATTGAAAACAAGATTTGCCGGACTTCAAATGGGTTTTGCTGCTAGAGACATCATTTAAGTGCCATTAAAACACAATGCAAATTCTCCTCACATAAAAATAAACAGTAAAGTTCAAAAGTCTAAAGAAGAACTTGTTATTGAAAACAAGACTGTCTAGACTTTGAAAGAATTTTGCTGAAGTGCTATTAAAGCAAAAAAATTGGTTCTCCTCACATCCATTTTCATGTATATTTAGAAACCACTTTAATGAAATTCCACATACACTGTCCTGCTGCTTTGTACTCATTTGAGCACTCAATATTTATTAAATAGTTGAAAAAAATCCCTATCAAAAACCTCCAATTTCTTTTATGGTAGACCACAGTGCCTTGCTTACTTGTGGCTCAGTAGGCAGAGCGGGTCGTCTACCAATCAGAAGGTCGGTAGTTCGATCCCCGGCTCCTACGGTCTACATGTCGAAATGTCCTTGGGCAAGATACTGAACCGCAAACTGCTCCTGATGGTTGTGCCACTGGTGAGTGAATGTGTGTGAATGAGTTCCTAATGAGCAGGTTGGCTCTTTGTAGAGAAGTCACCTGCCCTTGGTGTGTGAATGTGTGTATGCATGGGTGAATGCTGACTTGTGTTGTAAAGCGCTTTGAGTAGTCGAAAAGACTAGAAATACGCTATATCAATACCATCCATTTACCATTTACTTAGGGACTAATTATCTATTAATTTTAACAAATGGAAGTATGTATTTGTGACCTGTAAAAAAAAAAAAAAAAAAGTGTTTTGGTGTTTTCACGGAATTTGTTGGTAATAATAAAAATATAAAAGATGTTTATAAAGATATCAAAGATATCACCTTTTGCTTTATGGTTTTATTGTTATTATGTTGAGTTATAAACTAAACACAGTATTAGGTGGAGCTCATGTTTACACATTTTTCGGGGCTTTTCCCCTCTTGCTTTACATTACCTACTATTGTTATTTTCTGACACCTATCTGACTTCAATGTACACTTAAAAATAAAACTCAAAAATCTGTGTTACGCTGTTTTGATACGACACAGTTTGCAGCCCAGTGTGATGTCACAAGTGGTAAAACAAAAGGTGTGATGGGACCAGCAGTGGGGTCCCATGTCAATGACATAAAAACATCTCTCGCTTAATAATAAGGTCTATGATAACAGTTGTGCTTGTTGTACAAGAACAACTGTTTATGGAAGCAATAAGCTTTACAGCAATCAGATGGGAGTTATAGCACAGTAAAAACTGTCTCTAATTTTAGTGGCCATAAACAACCAAAGTACCTGAGTAGCTGTTGGCAAAGTAGGCCTCATGGCCAATGGGAGGGTAAGGGGAGCATCTGATTGGCTGAACGTAGCTGTCGCTGGGGAGAGACAGCATGCGTCCCATACTCAGCAGGTTGCCATGGGAGCACTCCTCATCCTCAACCTGCATCTGAAATATGAGATCATCACAGCTTTCATCATTATTGTCACCTCCGCTCCCGTCCCCCTTACACATGCACAAACATGAATGTGCACTCCGTGCGTTACCTGTGCAGGTGTGTCCACATGTGGCCCCAGCTCTCCACCCACAGACGCAGCACTGAGGCGTTGGTTGGCCTCCTCCCTCTCCCTCCTCTCCTCCCGCTCTTCCATCTCCTCCAGCTGTGCTTCTTTGTTGCTGTCCTCCAGGTGCTTCATCAGAACAGCTACGACCACGTTGACTAGCACAAACTGAGCCGTTAGGACAAAGGTGACGAAGTAAACAGGAGAGATCAGGGGCAGGTAGGAGAGGCAGTGGCGATCCTGTGGGCGACACTCTCGCAACGTGTCCTGGACGTTGCAAGTAAGAAAGAAGACAGAGACAATGCAGAAATAATGATAATAGATGAAGGGATGTAAGGTGATTATCATTAATACACTGTACTTCCTCTCTTGTCCAACAGAAGGGGATGTTGTTCTGAGTGTGAGACTGGCACAGAGGCATTAAACACTCTCTTAACCCTCTATTGTCAGCAGTCATAAAAACAGTGATCTTCTCTCTTCCTATTGCATCGTCAGTCTCATAAGCACTGCTTTGAGAGACACTAAATGCACAAACACAAACACAGACTTTGTTGTCTCTCCATCTTTTCAAAAACTCCCACTGAGCAAAGTAGAAGAAGAAAAATAACCTTCATAATCCCATTCCAGTTGTCCCCGGTGGACACCCTGAAAAGGGTGAGGAAAGCCATGCCAAAGTTGTCAAAGGTAGCGTGGCGACTAAGACCTTCGCATGGGTTTTCTTCTGAACACTCTGAAAGAGGATGAAAACAGCGTTAGAAGCTTTAAAGTGCAGGAGAGGAGGCCGATGGGAGAGAAGAAAGAAGAGAATTAAATGTACATTTAAACACTGATTTAAATTGACATAATTAATGTATGTAACGCAGCAAAATTTATGCATGTTACATAATCCATAGTTATCTCACCCGTGTCAGCTGAGGCACACACACACACACACACACACACATAAGCACCGATTTCTACGCATGCACACACTCACGTGCTCCCGTGCACACACACACTCACACGCACTTGCATGCATGTACACGCACACACACACTAACCCAGTTTTCCAAAGAGCTCAACTCCCAGAGCTGCATAGATGAAGAACAGCAACATGAAGAGCAGACCCAGATTCCCCACCTAGACAGACATATTACACGCACACACAGATATATACAGTATATATGATACACAGAAAAAAACGACATGTACAGTATACATCGAGACACGCAAACATGCAAACAAAGAGAAGGAGGCCATAGACAGAGAAGCCGAACTATTAGGAGCCATCATGATACCTGGAGTTGTATCTCAGATTTCAGAGGTGCACTTTCAAAGCCTGCATCCAGTCCTCATGACCCAATAACTCGCCTGTTTATTCAAATATAAAGCAACTCACAGGGACATTGCCTGTCCTCCTCCATAGCAGGAGGTATGGAGCTGTCTAATTAGATGATGGATTCACCTATTGATGAAGTGCAGGGGAAAAACACTTGCACGCAACTACACAGGCCTGGGTCCAATCCCCAGGAATCATCTGTCACATCAAAGACAACTTGCTTTATTTGTCGGTAGGAAGGCAGTGAAGCATCATGGGTGTTTAGCTTCACTATTGATTCCTAATTTGATTGTCCTGACACCTGTGCAGAAAAAAACATGAAATCTAGGAGGGACATGGTTTTGGAATTAGAAATTCAAATTTGGGAAAAAGTTCAAATGAATGCCCTTCAGCTGCATTTCAGGAGCACGACCGCAAACTGTCTCTAAATGTCTGCAGAACCATTTGCTTACATTTATCATGCACCACCCTCCTACCTTTTTTCTCTCTCAACTCTCTTTACGTGGGCTCCCCTAAGAGTCCTCTGAGCACTGGAGCTGTGGTAGATCCACCATTCTCATCCCCTAATAACTATTTACGCATTTCATATTCGAGTCTAATCTTGACACTAAGAATCATACAGGCGACTTTAAAAACAGCAGTTCTTTGAATTAAATGCTAATGTCAAACAACCTAGTGCTAACATGCTAGTTAAAAGTATTCATTCTATGTTTACCAAAGTTCTTGGTTAAGTGTGCCAGCATGCTAACATTTGCTAATAAGCATTTACCACAAAGTACAGCTGAGGTTAATGAGTGTCTTTATTATATTATATAATACCATTACTCTGCCTAACTGTATTGTATGAATGACTACAAACTTTGATTTCATTGTGCCACCCTGTGTTGCACAAGATTCAGTACATCAACATTAAATTAGCTTTGCAACGATTTGGTCATAAACCAAAGTACTAAGCAAGTTAAATTTTTGAGGTATTTCACCCAAAATTTACAATATCTAATCGTGGCTCTAGAGGAAAACTCAGGATATCACTACAGTCGACACTGATTTAGTGATTCTCAGGGGACCATGAATGTCTGTACAACATTTCGTGACAATTCATGCAACAGTTTCATTTTCAGCCTGGACTGAAGTGGTGGCGTGATCAACTGACACTTCCATCCTTGGAACCAAACCACTAATGCGTCTGAAGACAGTAACATGTGCATCTCAGTCGACAGTTTAATTCCTGTTCCCAGTGTCACCTTAACTTCCCCAGATTTGCATTAAAAAACTTAGCATCCTCAATAAGATAGACGCTGCCAAGGAGGAATCAGGCCTCGTAAATTACTTTTCCAGGTGTGCTTGAACCAACCAGATATGAGTGACTGTCCACACCTGGTAGTATACACAATGTGTAGCTTGTAGCGTTATGGTAATTCTGTTCTTAAGCTCACAAGTATCCAAACAGACAAGAAAAATATTGCTGCTATAATAACTTGACAGTGTTTTACAATCCTGCCTCTAAGGAGAATAAATACCTCTTTGGTGTCTTTGTGTGTAAAAAGCTTTCAGGCTGGACTTTCTGTTTCATATTTTATGTTGTCACAGACAGCTTGTAGCAAAATTATCAAAGAAAGCAGTCCCAAAGTTATGATTTAATTGGATATTATATGAGCCACACAGATACCTTTTAGAATCATTAATTAGCCACTAGCTAAACATGAAGATATCTTCGTGCATGTTTGATGGTTATTTGCCGTCGCTTGACAGACATACAGCAACAATATGTTAAGGTAAATGATGATAACATAATGTTGGTAAATTACATGGACAGCAGTCAGCGCCAGCCCTAATAAGATGGTTCATAAAACAAGCTGTCTGAAATTCTTCACATCTGAAAACCAGGCTAGCAATAAAAAGAGACATCTCATAATTTACGGCATAAGTGCTGCTTCTTACCTGAGGCAGAGCTTGAATTACTGTGTCCAACAGAGCCCTCATTCCTGTAGCCATCTTCAACAGCTTCAGCACTGAAACATTGCAATGTGTCAGCTCTTATCAGCCACAAATTATTTGTGTGTTTGCGAGTTTGCATGCACCATCATGTGTGTACCTCTTGTTATCCTGAGGACTCGCATGATGCGTATGATGGTGGGGTTAATGGGGAGGGAAGCATTAAGGTCTATTTCCTCCAGAGTGATTCCCATGATGGACAACAACACGATGGCGAGATCCAGCTGGTTCCATCTTGACAAAAAACCACAGAAAAATACAACTCCAGATTCTCTGAGGGTGACATCTGAATGTTTGTGAGTGTCTTTGTAAGCATGTGTGAGCTTAAATACCTCTCCTTGAAAAAGCGGCGCAGGCCAAAAGCGATGAGTTTGAGAATCGATTCAATGACAAAAACCAGCGTGAAGACATAATTGCAGTACTTCAGTATCTCTTCGAAGTACTGTGGGACACAGACACAGACGCACACTTTAAAAGCCCACTGTAGCTGCACTGTACTGCACAGCACGCCACTTTATTACTATGGTTTTAGGGCAGGTGGAAGAAGGTGTTGCCATGGTTACCTGAGGCTGGTTATAGTGCTCCATGCTCATGGTGAGGAGGTTTGTGAAGATGATGATGGTGATGAAGAGATCCAGGTAGTTGCTGGTGCACACAGTGTGGATGGATCGACGCAATGGAGAGTAGTCTGCGTAATAAGGCTTCTCCAGGGCCTCTGCACACACACAAACACACACACACACACACACATAGCCATTAAAATTCTTCTAGAAGAAAAACATAATGTGGGCTGTGAAGTCACTGATGAAGTACACGTCAAGTGGCGCTCTGCTGTGTGTGTGAGTGTGCATACGTGTGTGTGTACAGACTAAAAGTGCCACCTCAGGAATTCAGTCCTATCCATCACGCACGCACACACACTCCATGGCACCTCAAGGTGTCTTTGGGCAGAAACTCTGGCTGTCTGCTGCCAGACAGTTAACGGACTAAGAGGAGAGCACTACAAGAGATTACACTGCAGAGAGAGAAGGACACACTGAGGCAGGAAATGAGCAAGAGAGAAAGAAAAGTGTGTGTGTGTGTGTGTGTGTGTGTCCGCAAGCTGTAACTGTGTTTCTGAGCGGGAATTATGCATGTACTCATACAGTATATATGCGAAAAAAGAGGCCTGTGATGTCTGTGTGTGTTATATTACATCTTGCGAGTATGTGGACCTGCTGTCTTGAGTATGCTGAGGGATGTTTAGGAAGACATTAAAGCTGGAGCATTTAATGATCGTTTAGACAAAAGTGTGCTTCCAACATCTCCTTTCCAATTTCAACATGACAACATCCAGGTGCACAAAGCGAAGTCCACGAAGAAATGGTTTCCCAGCTTGGCATGAAATAACTGGGTGGCTAACTGACAGCCTTATCACCAAACATCAGTGCCAGACTTCACTAACTCTGGATGAAGCTGCATAGCTTCTGGTTGTGCCACAGCTCTGACACATTTTTATTACTTCATAAATATCCACCGGAAGCATTTCAGACTCTTTAAATGCTCTGCTCTTTAGCAGTCACATCGCTAATATAGTTGTGAACAGCTGGACTGACATGTTCTGTGTTTTACAAGCTTGATGATTACACATTTGCAAGTGATGATCACTGTAGTAACAGTAGTTTGTGACAAACTGATTTTAATACAACACGTAGCACACTGCCTATCCATGTTTTATATCTGTTTTATATTAGCAGAGGGAAAACTGTAACTTAAAGGGATAGTTCACCCAAAAAAGAAAATTCTGACATTTTCTAGCATTTAGCAACATCACTGACGTTTTTCAAAACAACTTGGCATGTCGGGGCTTCAGGACACTTTGGTTACTTTGGACAAGCAGTATGAGGGCAATTCATGGATTTATTTATATTTTTTCAAGTTTGAATCCTAGTCACCATTCACTTCAATTTGATTCAGAGATTACTGAAACACCTTTTTTCTGAGAAACTCCAGCAATGTTTTGTGTACTAAAAAATTCACCCGACCCTTGATCGGCATGAGGTTGAGTAGATAATGACAGAGTTTTCATTTTTGGGTGAACTTCCCCTTTAATCCTCTCCCTTCACGTTGAAGGAGAAGTGACGTAGGGTTCTATTTTCGTCAGTCTGGGCGCAGCACAGACGTAGGTCTAAATTCTGGGTGCAGGGAGCATGAGTAGGTATGGCAATCTTTTTTGAAAACTTGGTGAACATAAATGCAGGCGCAGCCTGGTGCATTTGCAAAGTAGGAGACAATTAGAGGGTGTGTCACATCTGATTTCAATCATGGCCAATCAGATCAGCTCCTCTCATTCCCGTGAAGACCTCTGTAATGCAGCCTATTGTCAGTTTTGGCATAGGAAACTTCCTGCAGGAGGAAACTGACATACTTGTCCAGGAGGTTCAGGCTCATAATCTCAGTTCAATTTTTCATAACACTGAAGAAGAGCAATGTGCTCATAACGTCACCGATGTTGTGGTGTTAACAAATAAATTGCATCAGAAGCTTTGTGTGTGCATATTTACACATCAGTGATTGATTTAAATGGCCTAAGCTGTCGCGTGTAAATGACGGTAGTGTCACACACTTGGCTTTGCACAGCTGCTTAGATTACAAAACCAGACTGTTACTCCTTTGTGTAATGTAATTTCAATTTAGGCATATTTGTAGCCAATCTGAGTCATTTGATAAAGAAACATTATAGCAAATGGGTAACATTTTATTTGAACATGGAGAAAAAAAACCCCCAAAATGACTGACTGAATGTAACCTTTTAAACCATTAAAAAGAATGACTTGTGTTTATCAACATACAGGTACTCCTGCCTTATATCTGTGTTGGCTGCATTCACTCGGCAAAGAGTAGCTGCTGTGTCATGACGCGTGTCAGCTGTCTCATTAACATCCAATTTAATGGGAAAGAGTCAGCTTTGTATTTTATATGATTAACTGAAATAGAGGGTTGAATTCATCATTAATCTTTTGATTATTTATGAAAGTGGGATGAAATGCAGAGGACATCCACCAAACCTGCCTTTGGGATTTTGGATAAGTCTGTTCATGTGCACTCTTGCCCAATAAAGCCATGAAAATAGTGCCCCGCCGGCTGCACTGCACTTAGACCTGGTTTGGACTGGCGGAGGTGCAAGTGCAAATAACCTCAAAAATGACACCAAAATTGCAATGCACCAGCATCTTTACAGACACACCCTTTGTTGTGCTGTTCCATCCAGCTCAGTGCAGCCAGGTTCATTTCGGTCCACAATAGGAACACGGCACAAGCGTGGAAAAAAGCCACTTGCTGGGTACCAAATTACCAAAACACCTGGATCTGCGCTTCGGCCAGCTTTGTGCTGGTACAAAACTAGAGCGCATAAAGTCAATAGTTAATAAAGTGCATATTACATATCAAATTCAAGTCATTTTTTAATAAATATGGACATCAATGCACATCTATAAGTGAATTTCATGCTTCAGAGACATGTACTTCAATAATAGACCTGATATGAAACGACAGCAGAGCAGGGAGTGAGATGCACTAGTCACGGGTCCGGTCAATTGTTTCCAGCAGCTGCAATGTAGCCAGAACAAATTAGACTGTGGGAGTAATACTTTTGTGTCTGAATGGAAGCAAACACCTGCAGTCAGGTTGGAAAATCTTGTAGTAAGCCTTCCTAGAAGAATAGAGGCTGTTATAGCAGCAGCATATTGATACCAATGTTTTTGGAATGGTTAAAAATCACAAAGGGGTGTAATCTTGATGTGTCTACATACATCCCCCCCACCCTTCCTGTCCCACTCTCTCACTTCTCCTCCTCTTCTCCAATCGTTTCTGTCGTTTCTCCTCCCTCAGCCGCGCCTCCTCCTCCTCCTGCTGCTGCCGACACTTGTGGAAGTTTTCCACCACCACGCCTACAAACATGTTGAGCACAAAGAAGCTGACGATGAGGAGGAAGGAGATGAAGAACAGCAGCATCCAAGGGTTGTTGTTTCTTATTGGCTGCAGAGAGAACATGAGGAGGAGAGGTGGAATGGGGACAAAAAGAAAAAAAAAAGAGTGAGGAGAGAGTGAGAGTGAGGGTTGAGAGGAAGAAGACGAGAGAGCATAAACAAGACGACAATGTAAATCCTGAGTCAGCAGTAAAACTGCAAGCACTGTCAACTCAAATCTATTTATCCGTCTGCCTTTTTCTTTCCTTACACCTCCCTTCCCTCCTGAAATATTTCCCCTTTCTGCTTGAAACAAACCAGATCAAATGGAGCCTGAGACTGACACAAACGGATCAAAAACACAGTAAAATACAATATACACTGCCTGAATGGTTTGTATGTCTCTCTGATATTCAATTTTACTTCCCACAACCTCCTTCTTCCTCTGTTTGTGTCTGTGTTTGTGTGCGAGTCTCTCTTACCTGCTGGCCAACTCCGACAGCATCCAGGCCATCGTACATGATGCTGACCCAGCCGTCTTTACATGACAGCACAAACAGTGACATCAACGCCTGGAAGAGTGAGACACATAAATCAATGTCAGGCTGTCAATCAGTTTGGAAGAGCAAGAGTCAGTCCGCGACGTGTGTGTGCGTGAGCGTGTGTATGTTGTGTATGTGTGTGTGAGACAAACCTGTCCCAGGTTATCAAAGTTGTATTTCCGTCGGGTCCAGCGGTATCCAGCCTCCAGACACTGTGTTTTATTGGTGATGTTACTCACATCGAGCCCGTCACAGTAGAAGAACTTTCCTTTGAACAGCTGCACACACAGACAGATGCAAGCACACAGTTACAAAAACATACAAGAACACTGTTACCTCAAGGTAATGTAAACAAAGCTTCACAGAGCGAGAGAAGATTTATGTAAACTGTAAATTATTCTGCGACTGCCAGCAGGCCTGCTGTATGTTCCAGCTAAGACATCCCATCTGGTCCAGTCTGCCTCAGAGTCATTACAAGCATAGAAACACTTCAGCATGGAAGGTATTCATCAGAGGATTATCCAACCGTGGTGTGTTTTTGAGAAATACACACATATGCCTGTGTGTTAGTTTCAGCATTCATTGAGAATCATTTCCTGTGCAAGCATTAATTGGACTATTTGCAGGAATATTCGAGAAAAAATTAAAGGGAGAAAGCTTGAAAAATGGAAATGAAACACTTAAAGGGAGGTATTGTAAGGATGGTCAGGATTTTGACGCCTGAGGTGGGCTTCAGGAACTAGCTCCAGTTAGGAACCGGCTCCAAATTGTCCGGTCCTTAAAAGTCGTTTGCCTCTGAGTGCATCAATTGCTTTTATCAACACTTCCATGCATCTACACTGCTGGAAACTTGCAACACGAGGAGTGTGGGGAAGATGAAGACTCAGGGCCCTGTTTTGATGATTTATGGTGCGTAGTCTAAAGCCCACAGTGCAGGTTCATTTGGGGTGTTGCCAAGTCCACTTTGGTATTTAGACGGCAGATAATCTGGGCACAAATTGAGGCGCAAGGCACGATGGAGCTTGATTTAGTTCCTTAATTAATCATAGGTGTGTCTGGGGCGTAACAATAAACCAGTGTGTCATCTCTCATCCCCTTCAAGAGCCAGGTGCACTTGGATGAAGATGCATTGCTATTTAGATGGCAGTGACAATCTGTCACAGAAGTGAGCACTTTTGCGCATGGGGATGCACAGTGTGTGAATATCCCATGGCAATCAGGGGGTCCCCCCTTACTAGTACAGTGCTCCAGTGTTGCTGAAGCCTTACAAACAGTAGGCCAGTCAGATGAATGGAAGAGCGTGAACGTTAGCTGCGGCAGCCAAACCAGCTTCCTCTCCTTGTCCCGGTTAAGCTTTTAGAATTGAAAATAAATAAATAAATTCTTTTTTAAAAAAGCTTGTTAGTAAGGAGCTTTTTTCTCTTTGCCATATTTAGTCCATGAGTGAGTCAATATCGAGGCAGAAAAAAATCTACCGCTTTGTAGACAGGTGGAATGTGGCGAGTGTGAACATTTGCAACAGCGCCATCCAATGGAAGGCCACATTACCAGAAACAACTGGGTCACCATGGAAACACCACAACAATGTATTCTTATTTCTGAGTAAAAGTTTTGCTAACAAAAGTTTTGCTAACTATCAAACAATGGATTCTGGACAACATGAACCTTTTAAAAATATTTTTATTGACAACTACAAGCAAAAAATCTTTTTTCTTTTTTTTTTTTGGAGAAGCTTTTTCTAGACACCCCCACAGAATTTTGCAGTTGAGGCTTTTAGACACGATGAGACCCGTTGAATTTCACACCTTGGGGACACACAAGGTGAAAGCGCACAAGCAAATCATCTACAGGAGCATCAGTCATTTAACTAAGCTCCCTGAGGTGAGGAAGGCATAGGAGTAGTGTACCCTCGTCTTCTGGTGTCACTAAAACAGAGGTACTTTGCTAAAAGAGGTATAATGATGTCAGGAGACCAAGAAAGCAAAAGTTTCACTGCATACAGTAATGCACTGATGGACTATTTAACTTATTTTGAGAGTCTTGCTGCATGTTCCATGAGTCAAAAGCGGAATGTACGCGTCTTGTGAACACGCCTGTGTAGAAGTATCCAACTTTGGAAACAGCAGGACAACACTGCACCAGACTTTAGACGTGGTTTTTGTTGGTCAATAACACAAAAGCTTTCTGGCGCCTCAAGAGAGCAATGCGCCAACAATGTGCATGATCACACCTCCTCTAAACACCAACAATCCCATGAGCACACAGATCAGTGCAAGCACTTTCACTGTTAAGACAACCTGGTCACTGGGCGTGAAAATGACAACTACGGAAAACAGCGATGACATTTGTGCTGCACTCTGTGCAGCCTCTGCAACAAGTGGAAGATAGGGCCCACAGTCTTAAGCATGGCTTCATTTCACCAAAAATAAAAGAATGAAAACTTCAAGTAAGGGTTGAAACACCAGCAACAGACTGAAATATCTTTCTATACTACATGGGTTTCAGGTGCACTAACTCCATGTATTTGATAAGTGCCACTGCTTCCCAACTGAGCAGCACATCCATTATCAAGGGTAAATATGCTATTATACAATGACACGTATAAAAGCATGAGGGCCGTGGTGCAGATTTTTTCCTTGACAAAACTAAATTTTAACAAATGCTGCACACACATTTTTAATTTGGTCCTTTTTGGATGAAGACAGAGAGACTGTTGCTACAGCTAGCTCTCAGGCTAAAGGTTGTCAAGTGTCAATAAAGAATTGGACCCATAAGCATTATTGAT
>JAPQLA010000019.1:6128414-6139371 GCA_029822935.1 Naso vlamingii
CAGCCAGCAGGCAGCCTCGCATCAGCACGCGCTGTGTGATGAAAACAGAGTGACAAGATTAATCTGCTAATAATGAAAATAGTGACTAGAGATATGCTACCATGAAGTTTGTAGAAGAAGACTTCTGAGAGCTGACGGCATTTGTCGGGCAGTAGTACAAGCCACCATCACGGCGAACAGCAGCAACAGAGTGCAAAAGATGAGCGAGGGAAGCGCAGAAGAACGAGGGCTGATTGGCAACGTGTCAACAAGGTGGCTATTACTGCTGTTTAAGAATGTAATGTTCTCTGACAGCCATAAACCTACTAACGTTATTTAGTAAACAGTCGGTCATGTCAGGCAAGTCCATGTCCGACCGGAAACACTAGCAGAGCCAAAGTTAAGTAAATACTATTTACTTGGCTTAATATTGTTTTCCCTTGTGTTTCTAGTCAGACATGAACCTCCCATGTTTATTTTGTTACGTTAGGAAAAAATTATATATTTGTACATAATTTGCTAGTAATCGATTACTCGTTCATAAGATAATAAGAGTACTCGGATATTGAAATGATTGTAAATGCCCATCCCTAATCGATAGTAATTTAAAAATAATCTTAACAATATTTTGCTGCAACTTATCAATATCATTGCTATATATTTTCTTGGGACATGACATTATCAAATACATTGCTTTCTCCAACATCCAAATCCTAAGAGCTGAATTGAGGCTTGACTCAGCAAATTTTGGCACTTAACTTAAACAATTACTTCATTATCATTATTGTTGAAATTGTTTGACCTCTGCTGAGAGTAATCATTAGCTGTAGCCCCAACAATGATGTGAAAGTACTTGATAAAATGCAAGTCAACTTACTTAGCCACTGCTATAAAAATACAAAATTACAAAAAAGGTATCTTTAACCATTGTGGAAAAAAGATCATATTCCAAAACAACTGAGCTTCAAAATCTCTGTGAATCAGTGTTTCTGAGGACTGCACGCGCAACAGACCCACCTGAAGGTCCATTAGAGGTCTGATGGATCCTCGATCCGCGTCTCCCCGGCCCATTTCGCGGCTCCCTGGTATTGGAAGAAGACCAGGCCTGTCTGAGGAGGGTGGGAGTCTGTGGAGCGGAGGCTGATGAGACATGTGTGAGTGGGACATGACATCACCGCCACCTCCCAGCCCATCTAATCTCCTCAGCTTTCCAGGAGGAGGCCCAAGTAAAGAGCGCCCTTCCTCACCCATCCTCCTTCGACTGTCCACTGGGGAGGAAGGTCGGTGAAGGAGTGGAAGTCCGTGTTTATGGGGGAGAGGAAGAAGACCAACGCTCTGTGGAATGTCTCTTCTCCCCCGGATGTCGTGTCCAGGTCGAAGGCTGTCATGAATAGAGGGAAGATGTAAAGGCAGGTTCTGTGAGGACTGTGGAGGAGTCTTAAGCAGGGCAGGCCTAACTGCAGTGCTTTTACTCTTTTCTCTTTTAGGGGTAGTTGAGTTGGGGGCATCTTCTGGTTTGGCTTTAATGGTCTTTAATGGTTTAGTGACAGAGGATGAAGATGATGAGTCTTTCTTTTTAGTCACTACTCCTTCTCCAGTCTTTTTCTTCACCTTGTCATTCTTTACTTTTACACCCTCTGTCTTAACTTTAGCTTTTACCTTTGCACTCTTGTCTTTCTTAGTCTTATCAGACTGAGTCTTTGCTGCGGACTTGGTTGAGGGTTTACCAGGTGCAGCAGTGCTTTTTGAGGCTGGAACTTTCGTAGTTGCGACGCCAACTGTTGGTTTTGAGGAGATGGAGGGTGTTTTAATGAGTGAAGGGATTTCGTCCATAGGTTCGTCTCTGACAGGTGTAGCATCACCTCTGTCCACCGACTGGTGTGATGGTTCCTGTTCTTCACCAGTTTTCTTCTTTTTAACTTTCTTTGTCTTCAGGACTTTAGTGTTGGACTTGGTCCCTGATGAAGAGGAGGATGGAGGGTGGTGAGGTGGAGCACTTCTCTCTTCTCTTCCTCTTCTTCCTCTCCCCTGGGGTGAGTAATCTCTTGATAATGGGGACATTCGTTCCCTCTCCCTGTCTCTGCTGCCATGACCTCTGTGATGCAGTGAGGGGTGTTGGTTGTCATATTCTTTGTAACACTTGTACCAGTCAGCATATTCCTCCCACTGTCGATACTTTTCTCTTTCCCATCGCTCATGGCCACCAGGACTTGGACCTTTCAGTTCGTATGCTGCTAGCTCCCGAGGAGGTGGTTTTCGTCCACCAGGACTTCGACTCCGGTAGCCGCCAGGAGAGCGAGACCGTGATCTGGACCTGTAGGGTCCTCCTCCTTCTGCTCCATCCCAACCACCACCCCGGTAGGATGGGGGAGACCGTGGGGATCCAGAACGTCGATACCCATAAGACCTTGAACGAGACCGGGACCTTGTCCGAGAGCGCCCATAACTTCGTCCATTGCGTCTAGAATAAGGGGAGCGGGGATAAGACCGACCATGGGAGCGTGAACGGGATCGGGATCGACTGGGGGAATACGAGTAAGACCTGGATCTTGATCTAGACCTTGACCTGGATCTAGAGCGAGAGTAAGAACGACTGAATGGAGAGCGACTGTATGACCGGGACCTAAATGGAAGGGGAGAAAGAAAGCTGACTTAGAAGAAAGTTTTTTTTTCTTTTCTTTTTTATTAAGGCTTGTACGGTTCTGCACATATAATAAATGTAAGGGTTAAAAACAGTGTTAACTTCTTCTTAATGAGGTTACCTGGAATAAGACCGTCTTCGTCTTTTTGGGGCATTTCTGTACTTTATGAGCTCTTTGTGGAAGTCTTTAGTAAATTCATCCAGTTTGGATGTGGCTCTGTGGACACAAGAATAAACAGTAAACTTTCAAAACTGTGAAAACTGAATTTAGAATCCTAATCAATGTTAAGCACAACTCTTTTTGTGTTAAGTCGATATAGGTAATCAGTAGCCATTGAAGATGTTTAACAACCCCAAAATAAAACATAAATCAAACAACTCACTTGTCCTGTCGGTGGTGTCGCTGTCTGTAGAAATCCTCTTTAGAGAGTGGGGGCTGAGAAAGGTGGGTTGGAAGAGGCATAAGAGGGGGCTGGGTACCAGGGGCAACCCAAGGAGGGTTGAGCACTGGTGGTCCAGGGGGATAACCAGGCTGTGGCTGGTAACTGACAGCAGGAGGGGGGATAAGGCTAGGGCCGGAAGTGAATGGAGGGGGGTAGGGCTGTAGTGGGGGCGGGTACAGGGATGGAGTGGGGAACACTGCAGGAACAGGAGCAGGAGGTGGAGCTGCCTGGGGGTGAGTAGAAGGGTGCTCTCCTCTACCTCTGAATGGCCTGGTACTAGTACAAAGAGGGACATAAACCATTGTAAGACAAATATTATCATACACATTTATAAACAATTCTATGCTCAGCCTTTTTTAACCAAAAAACACAGTGCTTCCTCAGCGTCTGGAACAACAACAGCTTTCCCCGGAGCTAAAGGGACAGCGGAAAGGCTGCTCTCCCCTGCTAGTGATACATTAGTAACACAGCAGAGCATTACCCCTATTTTGCTATTCTCTTACAGGCAGGAGATAATCTAAAATTCAAGGATGTTTTTAATTTTTTTGAACGGTTTGGATCATTTAACATAAATGCCAGTTATGTTTCATTTTGTCTTTCAATGGAATAAGGACACCTGCGAATGGTTTTGCCACAGTATACTGGAGCAAGAGACTCTTTTCTATTCATTCAAACAAGGGCCTGCTTTAATTCAAGAATTCTGAGTATCATTGTGAAACAAAGAGTCAAAATCATTGTGAGATACCCAGATTCAAACCGCTACAGAATGTATCATAGACAGGTCTTACCTTTCCCAGTGTCTGCCTCCCCCCCTTTGAGAGTGATGGGGCCGTGACTGGTGACCTAAAAAAGCAGAGACCCAATTTGTTACTTGCAGAATATCTTTTTTTCAGTCTCCTTAAATAACCAAAATTAAATCTCTTACCTGAAGAATGAGGAGGCCTTGTATGTGATGGATGGCCAACAATACTTAAATGGTAGTTCTGTGGGAGAAATTGTTGAGAAAATATATGGTTACCTCCAAGAGAAGTTAGTTTCTTGAATTACGGGATGAGCAAGTATGCAAAAACAATGGTTTAAAGTCTGTCGGCTCTCACTCAATTTAGTGCCAACTAATTATTATCCTTTACATCAATTACAACAATCTTAAGGAAAATGTTTTTTTTGTTTTTGATAAACTGGACAAAGTATTATAGTCTGGCTTTGACCATTGTTCATGGCAGCACACTGATTTGCCCATGATCTGAGGCTTTTTGCCCACAATCTCCAAAACCGGTCCCTGTCAGCAAGATCAGGGCTGACATCCTGTTGTCAAAACTGGACTTTAACTGCAGTTGATATGTTTTACAGAGCCATGTCAAGCTTGTAATGCTAATATTAACTGTTGTGAGCAATCTAAAAAAAGCTAACTGTATGTTGCTGACAGAGCCTAGTTAAAATTTGAAAAAGCATGAAAAGATAGCAGGTGACGTCTCCTGTTAAATTTATCTCTATCCAATCAGTATGGGCCACAGCAAAACAGGTTTTTATAAATCTTTCTGTTGTTGCATTTATTTTGCTAGCAGTACATCTCTTTATACTTGACGATGGAGGACTCACCTGTGATCCACTTTTTGAGGTTCCTGATGAGTCTGGTGTCACAGTAGGTTCGGGGTCCGTCTCACTAAAACATAATCCAACACATTATGACCAATTAAAAGAGGGCTCTACATTTCAAGGGTCATTCTTTGTGTATGAAGTTTCATGTAGGTGTTTTTAACTGAAACTTCGATTAACCTTACCCTGGTGGGGGTGGTTCACCATGGCTAGTGGACTGCCTAGGAGAATGGTGGTCAACAACAGGTGGAGGGGCTGGTGAAGCATCTTGTCCTTCGACAGCAGAGGCATGTGGAGGAGTGGGAGCAGAGGTAGTAGCAGCAGAGGCAGGTGGAGGGGGTGGGATCTGTGCTTGAGGGGTGGCAGAAGGTGCGCTTGTTGCAGCAGGTGGAGCGACATTGACCAGCAGTGGGTCCTGCTGTCTTGACTGCAGAGGCCTGACCAACTGAGGGCGCGGTGGAGGTGGGGCTGTGTTTTGAAGCTGCTTGCGTACGCGTTTCGTGTATCCAGTCTCATTCTTAAAGTTGTTCACTGCCTGCATGAACAAAAACGGATGGTACATAGATTTTAAAAAAAAGAGATTAATGCTTTTTTAGGTTTGCTTTAACTTGAGCTTTAACTAAAAGGAAAAGAAATGAAACAATGCAAAAATCCAAAATGCATGCATTTGATGGGGTTACCTGTCGAAGAAACTTATTGGCAATGAGATTATCGGGTGAAACATCAGACTGTTTGCACGTGAAGCAGATGTGCTCCTCTGAATCCAACAGGGCCGTCCTGATACCTGAAAACAAACACAGCCCATAATTACCTTAGATAAAAATTTCTATTTATCTTTTATAAATCTCTTACAATAATGTTCATTTTCGAAAGAACTTCCTTGTCCACATATATTTTGAAGCATATTATTTTTACTTTTTCAACAAAGACTTAACAGTCCCACTGATCGAGCATGAAATCATTTAAAATACACTGTGGAGCACTGAAACAGGAGAATTTCTAAACATCAAACATGAGAGAGAAACAAGCTTCTCATTATGCAGCATGACTTAGGGCTGCAGTGCTCCATAAACCGTTGAATAAACGGTTACCTCTGCTATTTTCACAGTGGATCTGTCCCTAAATAACTGTTGAACTTCTGTGCACCATGTACCTTGAAAAGAAATAAGTGGTGGGACCAAAACAAAAAAGATAAACTTAAGTCATTTGAGCTAATTTTGCTAATTGCTTTTTTTTTAAGACCTATTTCAAATGAGATCTTTACTACTAATGCACACTACCAGTAAGAACTTACACTCATCGCAATAACTGTTGCCACAGCAGGGTATAACCACGGCATCGGTCATCAGGTCATTGCAGATTGGACACAAGAGTTCATCTGGGATCGGGTCTGAATCATCCTCAGATGATGACTGGTCATGCGGAACAAAAGGAGGGCGCTCCTTTTTTCCTTGCGCATACGCCTCCCTGTATTAAGAAAGATTGTTTTTTTAAGACTGTAAATAGCAAAAAACAGCAGTGAACATTGTTTGTGGACACAGCTGGAAAATGCGTTAAACAAGTATTCTAATCAGAGTGTATTTGGTGTGCATGGCTGACACATACGCATCGATAGCAGGTATAGCATATTCTCCAGTGCTAGTTAACATGGCTCCCTTTGTGCCTGGTTCAGCTTTCACCATGAAGCTCTGAGGAATACCCTTACTGATCCTCACTGGCTTGGGACCCTCCACACTCTTATCCTGAACCTATAAAGTTAAAAACAAAATAGTCATTGTTATAAAACAAACATTATTTCCTCCTTAAAGGTTACCATGCAATGTTGGAATAATGAACACCAAAAACTATCAAATTAAATTATACATTAATATAATTACCATCAGCAAGGGGCATTGGCGAATATAGTGACCAGCCTTTCCACAACGAAAGCAGGTATAGTGAGCAGGTGGAGGTCCAACTGCCTTCTTTGAGTAACTATGGAGAAAAGACCAATTTTCTTTTAACTGCGTAAACCTAGTAAACATTGGTTAGTACACAGATTCATGAGCTTACAACACAAAACAAAAATCTGGCTTTGATCAAGTAAAAGACCAAGGTGTGTGTGTATACTAACTGTATTGGGTCATATTCGTGATTTGACTGAGACATCATGGCTTTAATCTTGTCCTCCTCTGATGCATTTGCGTCAACCAGATTAGCGGTCTAAAATACATAATGGAGAGACAGGAAAAGATAAAAGGATATCAACCGCAAAAAAGAAAAGTAGGACGCATCTACTGAACCTAAGAAATATTTTTTGGAAGTACAACTAGCATGTTTAGAGAAACAGTACCTTGGCAAGTTGGGCAAGTGACAAAGAAGGAGAAGAATCAGTCTGCAGGAGAATCAGAGTACAGATATTAAAGGTGTTAACATAATGCATAATAGACACACAATGGAAGATAAGAGCCCAGACAGTCCCCACCACATCTGTGACCAGTCTCTCAGAGTCTCCAGGAAGGTTTTTGCACCACAAACAAAATCCTTTGTTGGATTGATGTGCATGAAATATTGCAGCTGTACAAATGAGCATTTCAATCAGGACATGGTTTAGTAGGCTTGAGCACGACGTTCATCTCTCTGCTGACTGGATAAAAACTTAATATTGTAATTTATTTCCTTAATTTCATTTGAGATTCAATTCTCTGAGTAAAATCTAAATAAAAACTTAACATCATGAAAGCCTCATGTTGGGGCTGTGCCCATGTAGAGCTGTACATGTTTAAGAGAACTGATTGTTGGGAACTATATTATGAACTAACCCAAACACAGATGTAACAGATGTCAATTAAGTAATATTACTTTTCAAAAAATGTATCCCTGCTAAAAGGAATGATTTCTCTTATCAGGAAGTGTATCATCATTTCCAACCTACTTTAGATGAATCATAACAACTTCCATTACACAAAAGCCTTGACTCATGTATTCCCATTACATTTCTAACCCTAAGAAAATATCAGTAAAGGCATTTTAATTAATGACATTCCACAATAAGGAAATAGTATTCTAGCTAGCTTACTGTTTTCTCACGTGTGATCCAATCAAATTTAGCACTCCATGTAACTGTTTTTCCCAGCTACATTTAACACTGCCTGTATGCTTGACTCAAACTGTACACTCACAGTCCTTAACAATTAGTGTTTTCCTCTCCTCAACACCAGATCCTGACTGAACATACAATTAGGAAATAGCATGCTATCTAATTCTTCTATCAGTAACGCTCTGATTAACATTAACTTAATCAAATTTGAGGGTTTCATCTTAAGGGTTGAAAAAAATAATAGACCTTGTGAGACAATATTTCAGTATTACAGTTCATACAAAAAATATAAATGCAGGTAGCAAACTTTTCTTGAAAAGTCAAAATGATTCATTTGAAATGACATTTATCATTGCCACTATATGGAAATCCAAAAGAAATGTTAACACTGCCAAACTGCAAACACTGAACAAGTAAAAACTTATACTCCAACCACACCACATATACGAATCGATACCTGCTGACATTCTGAGCCTTAAAGATCTAAGTAATGTAATTTCCAAGACAATCAGCTCTAACATTTTAAACCTTTTTCATTATTTGGTCTTGATCAACATATTCAAGTAGTACACTACTGATTTATCCCTCTGTAGAAACAGGAAAGCTCCTGCTATGGTGGGGAGAATGTGATCTTCTCAAAGGAATACTTGACATTTAATTTAAGCATACAACTTCCCCTCACCGGGCCGCAGTAATTTAAGTTTTTGCACCAGCTTGTCAAAAGAGGTTGTCATAACTGTTAGAAATTCACATCAAAACCAGCTCAAGACTGCTTTCTGTGAACTAATGAGCTAGTACGGCGTGATGCCAAGCTGCTTCAGTAAAAAAGCAAACACTGTAAAGTGTCAAATATGTAAGGCTGTTAAGGCTCAAATGTAGAGCGGCAGTTTCTTTAAAAAAAAAAGCGCCTAAAAAAAGCAAGTAACAAGTTGTCAAGTGTTCCTTTAAATTGTTCCCTACAGCAGCCCTAACGTCACCACACAGTGAAGACTACAAGCAAGAGGAGAGATATCACTGTAATAGGTTAGGAGTCAATAAACTATGAGAATTAAGTCTTACGCACAGACAAAGTCATACTTTACAACACACACACACGCACACACACACACACACATACACACACATACAAACACACGCACAAAAAAAGCTGCTCTAATTATTTGAGCTCTTTCCTCAAGAGAATAAACACCGGGGCAGGGTCGGTTGTCCAGCATGATATGCAGGGCTCGGACAAAACACTGGGTATTGCAGGATGCTGTGGAGGGAACACACATGGATCTGATGCAAGCGGTTCTGACACTGAACCACTGAACAACTTTATTGACAGGTTCTGCAGCTTACAGCTTACAGGACACACTACACCAGTATACTTCCACTGCAGCAACCATGGAGGCCTCCAAAGATTAACAAGATATTGACCTTACTGATACTGATAGTTAATACTTTGTGATCATGTCACAACATCATACGTCAGTGGCCAAGTCACAGCAACTCACTTTTCAAAACTAGCATCTTACTGATCCCCAAAAGAACAGTTGTAAGAATACACTTTGAAATAGTACCTGCATCTTTGTAAAATATACACTTGGGAATCTGATTAAATTCATAGCATTTAGCTCACTAGGATAAAATATGTGAGCCTTTAATGTTTATGGAATAGGTGCAGTCCATAATCAGTGCAAATTAAAACATCTTCATGATGAAATTGTACATGACAAAACAATTGACACTGGCAAATGTTACTAAACAACAAAAGAGAATATCAAAGTTTAGCAGGGTAAGTTTTCAAAATAAAATTAATTAGCGGGTTTTTTCACGCACAATTTTTTTTGTTGTTAGTGTAAGTGTAATCAAAAGTAGTTACAATAAATCCCAGCCACACTTAACGTCATTGGGTTTTGAAACCACATAATTAATCAAGTATTTTCACAGAAAATAAAATGACAATGAATTGTAACACAAAAATACCATATTTTCGTTTTACAAATACCTTTAAAATACATTTGCCTGGCCTGAAGCAGGCTACAAAACCATTTCATTATGAAATACAGTCAATAACAGTTTCAACGGTTTCTCAAGCACTTATAAAGAGACAACAGTTCAACACTTAGTCTGTTCAGAGCATTCAAAAACAGTGGTGGCTAGTCTGTTGTTTCTCATCTTATCTCATCCCACTCAGCATCAAATTTAAATTTTTAATCTGTTAATGTTAAAACAGAAACCCAGAGAGAAACAACAAACTATTTTTACTGTGGTTACTTGAGGAAACCCTCCCAAGAACACATCAAATGACATATAGAGGTCGAGATCTCAACACAAATGTAGCCAACACACAGTGAACAGAAGATACACACAACTCAATTATTGTTGACAGAATGTTCAAGAAAGGTGACTATAGCCAGAAAGAGGGGTAGAAAAGAGAGGTAAGAGGAGGAGAGTGTGTTGATTTTGGGTTTGTTTTACATACGGGTCTAGAAGATCCCGACACAGCTGTGTCAGAACGATCTCTGCGGAGACAACCAGGACAGAAAGAAACAGTTAGTATCTGACAAAAACTCAACAGTCAATAAAACATCACATGACTAAGCGTTCACTTTAACTAGTGGTGTAAACCTACTTATGACTTCAAATTATCAGCATGTGTTCTGCTCCATCATCATAATAGTAGTACTTTCAAATTTAAAGTATACATACACAATGAACGTCCTGCCAGCAGGTTTCACTCCACCAATTGGAGTGCGGCGGACAATCACGGATGAGTGTTTCGGGATGTGGGCTTCATCATCTGTATATTCTACAAAACACAAAGTATATAAAAATATATACATATATACACATATGATGCATAATATTACAAAAATCTGTCCACAAAAATACATCATATCTGTGAAACTTGGGTCAAGAAAAAAAGATGTCAAGGTAAATCAGATGTGTACAATAGGGCTGCAACGAACAATTATTTTCATGACTGATTAATCTGCTGATTATTTTGTATAATTGCTTATTCCATGAAATGTCAAAAAAGTCCAAAAAACAGCCCAAAGCACAAAGACTCCTCATTTACTATCACAATGACATGGAAAAGCAGCAAATCCTCACATTTAAAAAGCTTAACCAGCTTTTATTTTTACCGTTTCACAGAAAAAAGAGACTAATATGATTAACTATCAAAAAGTTGACTATTTATTTTCTATCAATCGATTATTCAATTATTTTTTC
>JAPQLA010000019.1:6146396-6163181 GCA_029822935.1 Naso vlamingii
ACAGTTAAATCTATCAATACATGTATTCAACTGCTAGCAGACCACGAAAGTTCTAGTCCTCACATGCAGATCAGATTTATGGAAATGGTTCCACATGAGTAAAGCATACTTGAAGAGGAGGACAAAGGGCCTGTAGAGGGTTGCTTGTTGATCAGGAGTCAGAGGAACAGAAGCTGTCACCAAGAAAACAGGGAAAGTATTTAAGAGTCACACTGAATCAAGCAAACATGTACCAAAAATAAGAGACTTCATAAAAACGTATTAAATTAGCGCATTTACTACTATCTATCACCATCTTCCTATCTATCACCATCTTCCAAGTGTTTAACGTATTATCTTGTTCTTTATGCGCTTGTCTCTAAAGCCGAAACAAAGTTCTAAGAATAGGGTTTGACAGTATTGCAATATACAATATTTCTATTGGTGCCCATTTTAATACAAGGAAAGGAAGATGCTACAAACAAAATAAATTTATGAAATAACAGATTTAAGCCTGCACGAATAAAAACAAAACAGATATTTAACTATTGTTGATATGCCACTTTATGGCCTCAATTAATTTACATAAACATTGTATGAAAAGATGAGTCAGCATCGAGACACAAAGTCATTGCTTTCATGGAAGTTAATTAACACTATAAAATTAGTGCCTGAGACAAAAGGTGCCGGTATCACACTCCTCCAAATCTGAGAGAAACCAGAAATCTGGGGAGAAAATAAAGTCATAGAAAGTTAATATTGTAACAAATCATTGCGCCGATGGTTGGAGGTAATTTTAATTTAGACTCAACACCTGCTCTTGTTGTATGTCTGGTGGGCTAGTGGTTAACTTACAACTTACTGCAATGTTTCTGTTTTAAATCTGCATGCAAAAACCCCTCGATGTCAACATTTCCTGTCCATATTTCTACTCTTTTTAAATACAGGTCAACTATCTGAGTCCTGGCTCTGTGTATGCAGCCCAGAGGAAAGGACAACATTATTTGCATTGTTTTAATTAGAGCAATGAACTATAACATTACCTCTCACAGAGCTGGCACAGCTATTACTGCCTCTGGCACCCTCTGGAGGTGGCTGATCTAAGGGGGATAATACACATGATTTATTTCAAAATGCCTCAGCTGAATTAATTTTGAGTATTTACAGATGTTGAGCACTCCACCGGCTTTAACGATTTCATAGACTGAAAGAAAATTAAATAGACAGACAGATATAATTTGTAAGTGAGATGCTGTGGTCATTGTTCTTCATGAAATTTGACATTTTGAAATTCAGCCGAATTAGGGAATAGAAAGACTTTTCTAGTGTACTGCCCTCTCCAGGTTGAACTCCAGCATCTTCTGAAGCAGACTGTTCCACAGCTGAGGGTCGTACACCTGATACTCCAAGCACACGTCTGCCACCAACTGCACTGCCTGACAGGACAAAGGGTCTTTAGTTTTCCAGTTTGTGTGGTGTGTGTGAGATTTCTGATGAAGTGATATAACGCAAAGAAGTAGCTGGCTGGAATAGTTTGAATGTTTTCAATAAAAAAAAGTACCTGTGGCTCATGACTGTGGTTCTTCTAAACCCTCTTTGGGACTACTGACAAAAGACTGCAAGGTGTAAAGGATATTTAATGCCTCCAGTTGAGAGACAAAGAAACATCTCAGGTAATGCATTCCCAACGCAGGTAATCTGCATTGGGAATATAAAATACAGAAGCCTTTAAGCATCTCACACATCCCTTGATTTAATTTTTGATGATGTATTCCAACAGTTTTTAAACAGAATGTTGTTGTATTTTGGTCCTTTGGATTTGCAACTGAGCCTCCAGAGTGGCCGCATCAGCGAGGTGCATGAGACAAAGCAGCGTCAGGTGCGATGGCAGAAGGTCAGACGAGGCCCAGAGGTGCTGAGGGGCTAGGGGAGGAAGTCCAAAAACAGATATCAGCCACTTTTATCTGAACACTTTTTTTCCGTTTTGACTTGCTGCAAACTTACTGATCCGGGTTTCAGCAGACAGGATTAGCTTTAGAAGATGGACAGCATCATCTGTTGGGCAAGACTGCAGCAAGTGCACCACCCTGAGAGCAAACACAGCAGATAAGCTGACGCATTTCAAACCTTTACCTTTTATAAAGTTGTCTCAATCTGAAATAAACTTACTTCCAAGCGATTACTTTTATCAGAATATCTTTGATCTTGATGATCACCCAACGTTTCATTTAAACACAGATTTGAAGTGATAAAGAGGAAAACAGATTCTCCTCTTAATGCAAATATTTATGCCAAATGCTGCAAAATGGAACAGTAAGCTCCACCACATTAGGTCTGGGTTCTCCTCGATGTTGCTGACACATTCATCGTTACCAATATCCTGAAATCAAGAAAAAATACTTTTTCAAAATCCAATGGACAAACAGAAAGAGCGAATAGCTGATAAAAACACAGGTAAGCTCAGTAACGAACCTGCAGGGCCTGTTTTGCAGATCCATTTTTTTCAACATCATGTTGTGGATTTTTGTTAGATCCACATTGTTGGCAGTGGCTATTTTCTTAACTACTGCATGTATGTCTGCTCAGAGGCAATGATCCAATTTAAAATAATTAACTTTGTTCAAGTCTTATTTCGATTTGCATTATATCAAACAATTCCAGCATACATTGTGAACCCAATCTTAGTGAGTAGAAAATAGTTTCCAGTGTTAGAAAAAACTGTGCAAAGCAAAATGGACAATATAACACATTCAAATCTAGCAGCCAACTTTTACACCTTAAGTGTAAAAGAAAAAAGTTCACACATCGAGGAACATTGTTTTAATTTACTTCTGCTTCTGCAGTAGACTGCTGTGTCAAAGAGTTCTCACCAGGGTAACTGTGTCTCTGTACTGCTGCTCCACACTGCTGTGCTCATACAGGGCCACTACGAGCCTAGCTGGCAGCCCAGTGAGTTTCAGAAGCTCTGGGCTGTTTAGTCGGCTTGTTATCAGGGTATTTTCAGTGGCTGAGTGCTGGAACTGCAACCTTAGCATGGACAGAAAGGTCTCCCCTCTGGCCCGTGCTGCCTCCTGCTCAGGATTAGAGGGTAGTACATTAAAACCAAGAAAAAAAAAACTAATCAGAAGACCTGAGAGACTTCAAGATTGCACTCTATAAATTCTGCAGATGAAACTCACAAATACTGAAATCAAGACTTGGATCTTTCAGCCAGGCATCTTCAAGAAACAAACAGAACCTCAGTGACCATGTCTTCTCATAGCCTGTAGGGGGCAGGAGGCCATTCAAGGACATGCATACAAAAACACAACACAAGCAGAGCAGCAACAGTGTCTTATCTGCAGGTCAGACCTGGTGGCTGCTCCTGGTTGATCCTGTGTGCTGTGGCAGTGGCCCATTTTGGGCTCTGGATGCACTGGATGTACTTCATCATGGTCCTCTTGGCCACCATGAAAGTCTTTTTGTTATAACCATGAAACTTTTTTTTTTTTTTTTTTGCTTTAATAGTAAAGGCTTCATCTTCTTCTCAAACACATGGTTCACTGTTGACATGTATAACTTGTCAAGGCTCACCTGGAAAGACAAAGAAAGGTTTGAATAACCTAAATAAATGGGATAAATCAATATGTGTGTGATTATAGATAATAATCCTACTTTGTGAGATTAGTTTACCTTCATCAGTTTGCTGATCAGTAGAAGTGTAGGGAAGGTCTCCTCACTTAGCTCAGGAGCTCAACACATAGAAATGTTTCCTGAGTCTGTACACATATCATTAACTTCTAATAACAATACAATGAAATTATTTATAATAAAAAACACACATTTTACCACTGAAGCTTTAAAGAGGTTTTAGATGGCAAACGCAGTTTTATGTGTCAGCCATTAGGAGCAGTACTGGTCTAAATGACCAGCATGTGTCGTTTTTGGTTGTGATGAATGTTGACTTTAATTGTTGTTGCTGATGTTGTATATTTCATGTAATGTGTTCCCTACCGTGAACAAAAATTAAAAAACTATATATCTTTAAAAAACAAAGGTCATGTGGCTGAGCGGGCCAAAGCAAAGGATTAAGTGTCTCATAGTCTCTTCAAGGGCATGGGTTTTAATCCCACCACCGCCAGTGTTTTGTCATGAATACACAATAGTAATTGGAGAATTAGCGCCCCCCTCTTTGTAGACGACTTGAAAATCATACAAGGACTCGAAATCATGTAGCAGAGAGCTTCCTGATCCTGGCAGAGAGGTTTCTACAATGTGCACTTAGAATGTATGAGTTTTTAGGAGCAGTATGACAGCTAAGGTGACACGGTGAAGGAAACACCTCCACAGCCAAAACACAACACCACATTCAAATGGATAAAGAACTGCTTTGGTTTGAATAAAGCCAATAAATGTTCCTCCTGTTCCTTTGGACTACAATCAGTGTGGAAAAATAAATATATGTGGGCCTGCTTCAAAATCGTTGGTACACAGTGTTGAAAGGGCAACCACCATAACAAAAAAGAAGTTATTAATCAAAAAGGCCACTGATTCAAAGGTCATAGCATTATTCAGACAGAGGGGCAATTATTCCTGCTAAATTGTTTGCAATATATTTTCACTTGCACATTTACTTCTGTTCTCACTTATGTTAGGACAGATATTTGAATATTTTCTCTCTTTGTCCTCTTCTTTCACTCACAGAGACCTGAAATGTGACTCGTACAGCACAATAGCTGCAACACTACACCTTGAACCACACTCATTTCTCTCCAAAGTGCAATCTTGTTGAATCACAAGCTTTATTTGATGTAAACAGAGATTTGTTGACATAACCATGAGGACAGAACTTTTTTTTATTACACTTATGTTCACATGCTTACGCAACACACCCAGACACACAAACAGACAGTCAGAAAGAAGTCTAATCCATTTAATAGGGTTTCAATTTTGAGCTTAAGTCCACAAAAAGCAGGACAGGAACAGGAAATAGTTGTTATGTCATTTCCAGATGTATGTGTATGTGTGTCTCCTATTTCTGTGTAATAGTTCCTTTTTTCACAAACAGCTCCTCCTTTTTGCCTCTCTCTGCATGACTGTCTCATACACACACACCTGTCACTATACACACTGATTTGCACACACACCACAGATAAACTGTAGATATAGCAACTGTTATAGCGGAATGACAAAGAGCACACAAATATTAGAGATCAAAATTGCGTTCTTGTTTACTTCATTTCTTTTTCATGGAGTTGAACAGCAGTAAGTCAAATATATAAATTGCCTCAGGCTAGAGATGAAACAATTAGACCAAGTTAGTTGACAGAAGAATAATTTGGAAGTTTTTTCATCATCGATTTATCATTCTTTGCCAAACATTCTCTGATTCCAGCTTCCCAAACAAAATTTTTCTACCAATGTATAATTTTTTTTTATTCAATTTGCAACATAAGAAACAATTTGGAAAATCACTTGTGGGTTCTGGAAAACTGTGACTGTGCTTTCCCTATTTTATTTTACAGTATTTATTTTTGACATTTTATCTGAAAAACAGTCAGTGCAGGACTACTCTGATCTCCAGTCTTTCCTCTTTCTTTACCCAAAAAGTGAGAGGATTTTATCATATTTAATGTTCTCATCTTACAGAAGTCCCCCTCCACCGCCGCCTCCTGTCCCTCTCCTTTCAGACAGGCGTTGTTCTTCTGTTGGCAGCACAGTTCCCCGGTAGCATCTCTGTGTTGTTGTGAGCTGTTGCACTAGTTAAGTCATCCACAGCCATGTCAATTTTACCATCTTTGAGAGGCGAGGCCAAGGTGTAGAGCATGAACTCTGAGCCCACAGTCACTGGTGTTGGCAAACCTGCCATGACTTTGGATTCAGCAGAGATGGATGGCTCTCGGTCTCGCACCAAGGATGTTCGAAAGGAGTGTGAGGTGGAGTCCCCTGCACTGTGGTTGCTCCTGTAACTGTATCGACGGGAGCGATTCTGGTAGTAACGGTTGCGGTAGTAAGATGAGCTGCGGGAGATGGGTGGTTTCATCAGAGAGGGCCGGCCTTTAGTGCGCAGCTGTCTGTGTTTCTCTATGAACACATGCACTGCCAGAACGCCCACCATCTCAGCCAGCACAAAGGACAGAGCTCCAAAATAAAAAGACCAGCCATAGGAGTAGCTCTTCTTATTGTCACTCTGGCTCGGGTCACCTGAGTTGGCTGATATGTACACAATGATGCCAATAATGTTACTGAGACCTGGAAAAGTTTAGAAGTATAGAGAGGGTCAGATGAATGATCGCTACCTCAGTTTGGGTGTATGCATAATAGATTTTTGTGTGTTTCTGACCTGCAGAGACAAAGAGTATACCCGCACTGAGGATGACATTGTACCGCGACTTGTAGAACTCACTGGCAGCAACACACACACCTCCGAGAAATAATAATCCCACACTGAGGATGGGGAAAAGGCTGGAGGCTCGTACTGCTCCTGGGGAGAGCAGGGGAAAGAAAAATGAAATGGGACAAAACATTTAAATACCTGAGACTTCCTATTTAAATGTTTAATCTCATAGTTAAATGTGCACGTTTGTTACCTACGTAGTAAGTACTCTGCAGCATCCTGCTCATAGTCTGCATCCTCAGCAAAGTGGTCAATATCTTTGCAAACGCCTCGAAATGTCCCTGCAGGAAATCAAAGATCAGGCAAAGAAATGCATCGTACATCTATTTGATAAATACTTTGGCTCTGCATTACGCGACTCTGTATCATTTTAAGGCATGAATTACATATTGTATAATTTACAGAGGTCATGCATATAGTCATTGAGACAGAAGAGTTAGAGGAAAAAACAATTTGTCTGTCTGAACTCTGATGTCTTCTACTGAGCAGCTCTTGTTACCTCTTGTATGATCTGAAAATGTATGAGAGACCCTAGTGTGGCTGATTTAAGTCCGAACATAGAAACCTTTTTTTGCATAAACAAAGTCTCCTTGTGACCCATCACGAGTTTGTTGTGGAGACGAACTTTGAGTGGGAGCCAAAGAGTGATTTTTCATGTCAGATTGTTTGATTAGGAGGATTTTAGAAGCCTGAAGTAGTCACAGTATCCATTATTTCATGAGAAAAACATGAACATTTGAGAAAGTTGTTAAGAAAACATATTTTTTGTAACTACATGTAGCCTTTTTTTTTTTTTTTTTTTTTCATAATTTTAGGACCTCATAGTTTCTCTTTAAAACTTTGTTGGGTATGTACTCTTGATCCATAAGTTAGAGATCAAGTATGTAAGATTTAGGTGGATCTACTGGCAGACACCTGATATAATGTTCATAATTTATTAGTGTATAATCACCTGAACATAAGAATAGTTGTGTTTTCATCGCCTTAGATTGAGCCTTTGATATCTGCAGAGTCAAATCTTCGTTCACCGGGGAGTAATTATGGGAATCTAATCAAATCACTATAATAATAATCCAGCCTCACTAAATGTTCACTAAAACTGTCAGGGGCTTTTTAAACATGTACCAGCAGAGCTCCACCACCTCCTCACATTTTTTTTTTCAAAGAGCAAAGGCTTTAGTCACTAGCAGCTTTACTAAAGATGTTCTAGCAACAGTAAACTACAAATTTGACTTAATTTCCAAACTGATGTGTGTTTGTTGACAACACCAGATATTGTACATGAGCAGCCTAAGTGTCATTCACTTGACACTAATGTTTATGTTGTTAAATGCAGGGTTTTTTTTTCCCTTTACATCTTGGGTTCCCAAACTTTTCAGACCATGACCCCCAAAATAACGGTGCCAGAGACTAGGGACCCCCATTGACACTGGAGGTGGCATATAATATTGTGTGCAGCCGCACAAATGCACTATTAGGCCTACACAGACATTAATACAACACAGAGGAACAACAGCCTAACAGCCATAACATTATTTTGAAGTAATTTAAGAAAGAATATAACCAGAATTTGTACAATAATGGGTTAAATAGGCAATTTTAAATGATTTTTGGTTTTTAATTTGTTTTTTGGAACGCATCTTGCAGCCACCCTCTCTATGTCTTGCAACCCCCCGGGGCCCTGACCCCCACTTTGGGAACCACTGCTTTACGGTTTCTTTATTTCTCCACAAAGGCTTCACAGCAAAAACGAAGGGGAGGAAATGCATCAATGCAGATGCGAATCTTGAAACACATTATCCAGAGTAGCCTGCTTTCAAAGTTCTCATGCCATGGAATGTTTGTATTTGAGCGTATATTCATCATCTAAGATTTTCACTCCCCTGTAAAGACTTTGATGTATGTTAATGTGGACTTCGATCCTGTGCACATTCAAAAATAAGCTGCACACATGTTTCCTGCTGACAGTAACCTTTGGCCCTGCAGTGCCATTCAACATTTGCACACACAGGAATATATTGATTAATGTGTCCCAGTGTGCTGTGCCGATTGACAAGTATTGATGCTGTGACTCGGGTTGCCATAGTTACCAAACCAAAACTCATTCGGTACACTACAACTCGGCCATGGTCAGAGACAAGAACATAACCACTGAAAGAGCACTTACATTGGTAGGAAAGAAACAAAGATGTGGATTTGTGTTATTTTACTTTTTTTTCTTGCTCCAACCAGGAACAGATGTTTTCCTTTATTTGACTGCCAGCTTAGAACCACTGACATTTACTCAAACTGTTACTTTGGAGAAAAATTTTCTTTTTGCCTGATCTCTGCAGCACCTCACCTCTGGAAGATACTGTCTCTTAATAAAAGTCTCTCGGTAGTGCTGTGTGTTTAATTAGTACGGACAACCATATTCCACCCTTTTGTTCTTTGTCTGTCCTCATGTATTTTTGTTTTGTATCTATGTCATTGTGATGCCTGTCATGTCACTTTGTGCTGATAGAAATAAAAAATTTCTGCTCATTAAATCCTATACTTATTTATAGCACCTAATGCAAAGACAGCTTTCAGCTTTCCCTCCGCCCTGCTGGCCTGCATGGAGCTTTTTTATGATGCACATTGATGGAAAATGTAGCAAAGTGGAGCACAACCCGATTTTTAGTGCGGTGCACACTAACAGGACATCAAACTTACCAAAAGAAAGAGAGCTGCACACTCAAATATTCTCCTCTGCACATTGATGGACACACACACTCACACACACACACAGGATTGTTGAGGCATTGATGTCCTCCGTATGCTTTGTTAGCTCTCCATTAAACCATTTTGGGGCTCAGAGATAGTGGGGCAGCAGCGGGGGGAGGGGTTGAGAGGGATGAAAGTGAGAAGTATGAGGGGGAAATAAAGGAGTAGAACATTTTCATTTCATTCAGAAAATTAGCAAAGCAGAGCAAACAGAGCATATCGGGTAAGAGAAAGAGCGCTGAGATGAATAATTGAAAATGTCATTTCCATCCATCACATTTCCAAGACGTAAACTCATTTCCCTCCCGGAGGTGCATCTTCATGAATTTTGCCATCAGTCTAAATTTAAACCATTAATAAATCCAAGCCACATATGTGTGCTTAATTGTCTGATTAATGAAGGCCAGTTACACTTTGTTTTAGCTCAAATGTTGTGGAACAAACTCCCCCTCGTGTCAGATAAGCTGAGTCGGTGTCAATGATTTCGAAAGCGTGTACAGAGTTGCCACAATGTTTTTCTGTTTTGTTTATATTTTGTTGTTTCTGCTTGCACTAAAGGAATATATTTGCATGCTTAGGCCACTTACAGCACATTTTCAGCAAATGCACGCTTGTTATGAATCTAGATTCGTCCCCTCTATCAATCTTCATCTGACATTTAATTACAGTTTTGATGCGCTTGTACTTTTTATTTCCTTTTCGTTGCTTTGATTTCATACCATTACTCCACTACATTTATTTGACAATTTTACTAGTTGTAGTAGATTCAGATTTTACATACAAAATGTATGATGATCTTACAAATATGATGCCTTGTTCTTGATTGAACAACTCTACATTTTATGAAAGAGTCAATATGATCACAAACTCTAAAGTTCTACTTACACAACGAATCATAAAAAAAAATCCAATGATGTCATTTATAAAACTTAAAAACCACATTTGTGCACTAGCCTACATTCTTTTTTTTTTTTAATTTAAGCACATATTACAAAAAAATACTTGCACATTAACTTGTTTATCGCAGGGCTACTACACTACACTACTTTTAGGTCAAGCCTAAAAACTTCCTCTGACAGCAGGTTCTAGCCTACAGTGTTTACCAACAATATTAGGCCTTTTTATTCTGCAACACTGTAAACGTGGCTGTGGTGATAGAAATACAGGGAATGTTCTCCCATAATGATAATTAAATATGTAAATAAATGTATAAATAAATAAATAGAAACAATATTATTACTAGCAACCACAAGAACCGCAATACTACTACTACTACTACCACTAATAATAATAATAATAATAATAAGATGCAAATAATAATAACAATCTGTTAATAGTTTTATTAAGCTAGTCACCCAGTAGAGACATGGAGTACACTTTCAAGTGGACGTAAGCTAGGCCTACTTTTTGCAAGTTATGGTGTTTTCATCACTTACCATCATGTGACCTGCTACAACTCTTTGATATATTTTCACCTTCGTAATATCTAAAAATACAAACACGTGTTTTCAAGTTTTTCCTTGATTTTAATAGCCCTGTGAATCCTTTTGCACACAGAAACAAGTGTAACGGTGACGCTTGTGAAGACTTACCCTCCGTACAGCAGGTCCTCCACAGACCCGAATGTGTCAGCACCTCCTCGTTCTTGCGGACGGTCTCGTTGTCGTTCTGACTCTTGGAGCGGCACATCCCGCGGGAGTACAGCCAGTAGTCCGTGCCAACGGCGATGGTCATGAGGCTGAAAGCGCAGAAAGCTCCCGCCGTGGTCAGCAGCATCATCACGCCCCGGTTACACAGCCTCATGTCGGTCTGACCTCCTCCTCCTCCCCCTCCACACCAAGGAGTCCTCCAGTGGTGATGAGCGAGGTTTAGAAACTGTTAAAAACTTCCCCCCGATGTCTTATCTCAGTCTGGATCCAGTCGGTTGAAGGAAACTCAGATTGTGCGCACATCTTCTGAACCTGCACTACTCGTAGGCCTGTAGTTGGATAACTGTGCAGATTTCGGGACAGGTCATTTTTTTGCCCCCTTAACTGCCTGCACAAGTTTTAGGGGATGTTTCCATATCAAGGGCGCAGAAGGAGGCTGTAGCTGTCGCTATTAACCCAGTGGAATAAAGAAACTCAAAGGAAAAACAGGTCGATGCGCCAAAGTAGGAAAAAAACGAAACAAAATCCTCGATAGAGCAAAAAACGTTGTTGAGAGAACAGAACTACAGCAGCGCTCCTCTGCGCACCTTCTAGTTTGTTGTAGCTCAACTCTGTGTGGCGCTGACTGCAGCATAATCCCGCTTTACACTGTGTTTGTGTGTGTGTGTGTGTGTGTGTGTTCCTGTCACTCGTCATGGTCTGGGAGACCTGTAAGCTGAATCACTTCGCTAAACCAGTTCAGCACCATGGACAGCAGCACAGCAGTGACCACCACAGCAGAGAGGCTTCAGGAGTTTGACTTGAGGATTAACTGTAAATTTTTTTCTTCTTTTTTAATGTTTTGTTTGAGTTTTTTTGTTTTTACCAGAAGATGCAATTCAGTTGGAATGACTTTTTGCAACTCTGAGTAGAATCTCTATGGTTCTATTAGATAGATAGATGCTTTTGTTCATCATTGTCAGTTGTTTCTAACATTTTGCTCACCAACATGTGAATGAGGTATGAGGATTTTTTTTCTTTTTCTTTTTTTTTAGGCTGATTGTCTAGCTTTTCATTATTTATTACAAGTCCTTCATATTTATATCCTCACTGGGATTCCACCCACCTGCACAAGAGCAAAGAGCTGTCCGAGAAGTGTACAGGCACCTTCATATGAATGACTGGAAGACTGAATTAGAACATGAATATTTAAGATTTTGAATAATAAAGATGAGGACGCAATTGTGATCAGAATCAACACAACATGTGGTTACCAATTAGAAATGTGAATATTATATATGTAAAAAATTCACATATGTGTATGTTTCATACAAGAAATTTGATCATGTTTTTTATTCCTTTCAGTCCGCTTTAGATGGCAAGAACTCAAGGTTACTACTGATCTGTTATGTCAGAGGTAGAGATGTGATCACTCTGACAGGTATCACTGATATTTTTTTATTTAAACTTTAATTATTTTTTTTCTTGAATCAAATCAATCTCTTAAGGTATTTCTTCTTGTTTTAAATCATTGTAAATGAGATTCCAAAAAAGCACCTTTGAAAACTTTAGAACATGTAATGAGCATTTTCACTATTTTACAGTTTACAGACATAATAATTAATCCATCTACAGAAAGCATAATACGTACAACTTTGTTAATGAAAATATCATCTGTGTATCATCTGATAGTGACATCACCCATCAGTTTGTAGATTATCATGTTAAAGCCTGGAGTTTGGCATTACTGCCAAAGTATTACCATAGGGTGGAGACAGGATATGCATTGCTAACAGTGACTGTGTGAGGCCTGGCAGACAGCTCACGCCTACTGTCCATTAAACTGACCACACTCTTAATTATGTATAACTTCAGGCCTACATACATTTGAATGAGGGAGATATCATTTTATGGACAGAGACCTTAGCTATAGAGACAAAAATAATGCTTTGTATTAAACTGTAATTACTTTTATTTCTGTTGTTCTTTCAGCATTAACTTACTTTTAGGCCCAGTCTCTAGTGGCCATTTGAGGAACTGCACATTGGCTTCGGTTTTCACCCTGCAGATAGTGGCCTCATTTTCCTAAACCCAAAGTATCCTGGATCAGCCAGACCGACTACTTTTACTTTTACCTGGTTCTGATTTTTTTAAACATGCTGTTAATTTATGTATTTTTCTATTTTATTTTTATTTATTTTTTTGTTACAAGTACTATAAACTTGGTTAAGGTGACATGCATGCAAGCAGTCTCATTTTAAAGAGTCACCTTCCACTGGATCCTTTGTAGATGTTAAGTTAAAGTTTAGTGTGTTGCTCATGTAATAACAATTAATTTCATGACATTTTTCACCTTAAATCAAATATCAGCTGGTGAATGCAACAAATAACTACATACAATACGTATACAACACATTTAGTAGGTAAAAAACAACTTCTCATATATACTGCACAGACCTCCGTGTCATCATGGCTGGAATTTTAGGAATTTTACTTTTTGTTACAAATGCTGTAGTGATGGGTGATCTGTAATATACAACCAAGTAAAGACAAGAGCCGGAGTTACTGAAATGGTCTTATGATAATTCACTTTAATGTAGATATTCTGTGTCTCACGCGCATGTAAAGACGGCGCATGCAACACATGTATACAGTTCTGTTACACAATTTCTTCAGGTTGCTTTATAAAAGTTGCCCCCTTTTCCTCTTCCTCTTCTTCTCCTGCATTTTGCATAGTAAACACTTTAACCTCCCCTCTTTACCACTCCTCCTATCATCATCCGTAGTTAATTCTCCTGTTTTCTTTGCTTATATTGTTTTGTGAATGTAAGCTAGGGAAGGGGAGGACTGGAGAAGAAAACAGAAAGAACAGAGATCAAATGAAGATTCAAAGAAAGAAGAAAGAAGAAGAAGAAGAAGAAGAAGAAGAAGGAAAAGAAGAAGCAGAGGAAGAAGAAGAAGAAAAAGAAGGAAAAGAAGAAGACGAGGAAGAGGAAGAAGATAAAAATCGGAAAATAAAGCAAGAATTGACAGTTGAGAAGGTTGACAGGGATAAAATGCAGAGAGAAAGGGAGATGGGGCTGGTGTACGATAACATGAATATCAACTGTAGCTCATTCCTATTTACACATACACTGAAACACAAGTCATACAGAATTATTACATTTACTTTATATGTTCATTTCACAGAATCTCATATTTTCTTGTGAAGGACGGCAAAACTCTTTGCTCCTTACTTGGTGAAGCAAACTCATGTGCTGACACTAGTAGAGACAGCAGTTGGAGTGGAAACTAAAACTTGATTTGAGCATGGATACTTCAAAACTCACTTGCATCGATAAAGTCAACACACCGAGGTTTTCCTCCTAAGTGATGTCAAAAGCAAATCTTTAGGAACTACTGTACCAACAGATATGGCATGCATAGAGGAGCTGCACCACAAAGACTGTATAGGCCTACACAGCACTAACCCACTGCATACACAGTGCCATAGAGAAAAGAGAAAGAGAGAGTTTAAGCAAGGGAAAAAGGACAGAGACATCTTTAAATATCATTGCCAAACAGGCATTTTGGGGATTTCTCTCTTTTTTTTCTTGTTTTTCTTTTTCTTTTTTTTTTCTTTGTTTTGCATCAATTTGGAAGACAAGACGTGCTTAAGACTAAGTTCAGAAAAACTTAGACATGAGGTTACAAATCAGGACTCATCACTCAGAACCTACCTTCCTGCACAGACACGTGTTTTTCTGACACAGGCTACTTTGAGGAACACATTTCAGACTACTTAAGACCAAGACCACTTAACTGAAGACAATTTATCCAACGGGGACAAAAACGGTGTCCCCAGTTGAGAAAAAGCTAATGTTTGGGTCAGTGGTTAAGGTCAGGGTTATGTTACGCTCAGGTTAAGGGTCAATCTCCAGGAAAAGAATGCAAGTCTATGTAATGTCTCCAAAAGCAACATGAGTAAACATGTATGCATGTGTATGTGTGTGTTTGTGTGTGTGTGTGTGTGTGAGCACATGGATGACATATTGATCATGGAATGTTCATGACAGGTCGAAGAGAAGGGAGTCGAGTAAACAAACACACTGTTGTTGGTCAATGGAACACATACACACAGTTACACATTCACTATGACTCTTGGTCAGCGGCCTTTACATTGACCTGCTTCACCAAGAGATCCTGTGAGTACTACACACTCACAGTCTACTGGAAACTGGCCTGCTACTGGTCTGTGGTTACTGGTCAAACTCTGTCCCACTGTGACCAGTCAGCAGCTGAAGCCATCTGCTGTTTCTGTTATATTCTGCTGCCTGTGTGTTTGTAAGGATGAATACGTAATAGTGTGGTGGTTTATGATTGCTGTCTAATTTAAATGCTGGTGTGGGTTGAATTTGAATAAGTGTTTTGGCTTTAGCTTCAGTGGTTTGAGTCTGACGGTGCGATGAGATGTTGGATGAGTCTTCGATTAACGTAACTGGGCTGTGCGGGTTGGAGTAAAGTCTTGTTCTGGCTGCGTCTCACCAACAGGAACTCCTCAGACTTGTATGATGAATTCGGGGTTGGTGTAGGAGAAGCCTTGAAACTCATTCTGGTCCAGATTCATAATGAAGAGCTTGTCCGTGGGCGTCAGCTCAACCACCATTTTGGTGAACTCCTTGTCGAAGTTGCCAACGTCGCGGCGAGATTTCTGCCACAGAGAGAGAGGAAGGAGAGAGAGAAAGTCACAAAAAACAGTCAGAGTAAGTTTGTACAGCGTGAAAAAGGTAGTTTAGAGAGAAGGCTGACAACAATAGAAGCACAAAGATGAAGGGTGGAGAAGGAGGCGAGGGAGGCTACAGAAAGACACATCGTAAAAATCTGCAGAAGTGGGACAAAGTCATTGTTTGGCAAGTCACAAGTAAGTCTCAAGTCTATCAATTGGTGAAGTAATGAGTCCTAAAACCTGGAACTCAGTTAGCATTTTTAAACTTCCGGTTTCCTCGCTTCAAATGTCTGTGTTTTTGTAAGGGTTTTCAGTTAAATGCCTGAATTAAGGTCAGTGGTTAACACTGGCTAAAGATATTTAGACCTTTTGTTCTGCAACATGAAATACAGTATAACAACATTTTTTAAACATTTAAGGTTTTACCTGTCTTTTAAGAGGCTGTTGCTAACAAGTGGCTCAATGAAACTACAGTGTTTGTTGGGGACATTAGGCATCATCAGTATCTTTGAAAAAGGATGTGAGACCAGCAACAGACATAGCCATGATTACTACTTAAATCAGGTCACACTTAGAGGAGAGAGTTTTGTAGAAAAGTTCAATCAAATCATGAGCTGAACGCTTTGGGCGGCAACGTTTAAGTCATGAGACCACCACGTAGTTCATTTATAGTCTAACAATAGCGTTTTGCATCTGGTGATTTTATTTCCACTTCAAAAAAGTGGTTTTGATCTGTGAGGATTTTCGTGCTGAACATGTAAGTATCACAAAAGTGTGTTTGTCACAGGGCTTATTTTCGGCAACAATCAAAAATCCGATAAGCTTTTTGCTGAGGGAACCAGAGCAATGTTACTTCTCAGTTGGCTAGAAATTCCAAGTCAGGGCATAGTCCTACATGTTGTACTTAGAGACCGAAAGAAGTCATCAGATTTAATGCCAATTGAATTCAATGACGTAAGTATAGTGCATGAATGCCTTTTTAATTGTGTATTAACTTACACAAAATGCTCTCCAATATTTCAAAGCAAAACAAACAAGTTTATTTGTGTGTATTATTACGTTTTGAGCCTGACCACAGAAAGCATTCTAAAAATACATATGTTAAATGACCGTTTTTGAGATTATTCAAAAACAGCCTTGAAAAATTATTTTGTTTCCATGGTTATTGCCTTCCTACTGAGCTGCAGTGGAGAGATTGTACGGGAAAAAAAGAGGGAATTTCATACCAAAATGAGTTACTTTGGTAGATATCCACTTGATTGGACCAACACAGATGGCTGAAGCCTCATATTAACTTTTGAATGCACTTTTGCACATAACAACCTCTGTGGATTTTTTTAGGGATGAACTTG
>JAPQLA010000019.1:6163281-6179473 GCA_029822935.1 Naso vlamingii
CAGAACTAGGGGGTGCAAGTTGACAAGAAGCAAACACACCCTGACCACAAACCCAAGAAACACAGTCAAAGGATGAGACCCAGCAAAACATTTCAACAGCACAGATGCAGAAAGATCCACGACAAACTTCCAGAGCCAGAGAGGGAAATGTTCCACTACAGAACAGACAAGGATTGATACAACGACCAGCTGCAGACCAAACCACAACCGGAAAGTTTTCACACAGGGAAGTGAAGCAGTGAGCCCCAGGCAAGACACATGTATCTCACACAAACACACACATTTAGTATTAGCTTTTAGTTTCCTACCTCCTCCTTTTGTCTCATCACAGGGCTCCCAGCTGAAATGAGGAAGGACTGGAAACTGTCCCACCTCTACCACCGGTCCGCGAATTCACCACTAAGTCAGCACATTTTTGTGTATGAAGCAGGTGTGACGCTGCATGTTTGGTCTTTGTAATGCCCCTTTGTTTTATGGAGGACATTTTATATTAACCACCCCACGTTGCTTTTAATGTGCAGTACATAACAATTAATAAATGCTAGCGAACACAACGCAGTCTAGTTTTCTGTAAGGATACAGGGGCTTGTTATCAGTGTGTTTCATGAATGTATTTAAGCATCTGTAACTGGTGCATAGATATAGAAACAATATAAAATTTAGTAGTACTTTTACATACATATAAAATATGCACTATTTGGAGTTACGTTACATGAAAGTAATGTATTAAGTATCTTTGTAAAAACTTATTCTTACTTTGACAACTGAGCAAAACCCTTAAAGATTTTTTTTCATGAGTGAAACTGTTAAGCTCAAGTTTTAAACATATTTCTAGCGTAATGTACGAAATTGTTGTTAAAATGTCACTTACATGACAATTGGATGTGTAGTTTTTCTAAGCAGGTATAATCAAAGTCTTATACTTTAGCAGCTGTATGCTAACCTGCGACTTTCTTGACCTGCAAAATCGTCTTTTGAATTGACAAACATCATATCTGAGATAAAGGGTACATTTTAAAAAGAATCAAAAATAATTTATCTCTTTTCATTGACTACCAGCAGTGAAACGATCCATTGATGTATCGATGCATTGATTTATATTTTAACGATCAAACTAAATTGATAGGTAAATGGTAAATCATTCTTCTGTGACTTGTATCGACCTAAAATCTTTTTTCAAAGCAAAAATTGATTGTATTAATTCTAAGAATTTGTGCCTTGTCTTTAGCAAGTCAAACGTTATGTGGATGTGTTTTTCACGCTTATAACGGTAAACTGTTGTAAATGTTAGTCCTACTCCAGTTCATTCTCTGACATTCTGGACAAGCGTTTTTGCGTCAGTAGCGTTGCTTCAGACAGCAGCGGACCATGGCAGGAAAGCACAAGGAGAACGGAGAGCAAGCGAATTTCAGTCTGTGTTTGTGGTCCACACAGATTGAATAGAGGCCCTGCACTGAATGCTTTTGTAGTTCTGTGTATCAGGCTTTTCCAGTGTTTTACCTCCTCTACCACTGCATAGAAATAGGCATTTTCTTTTCCTCTATTTTTGGCCCCAAAAAACCCCAAAACCTTACTATATCAATTTCTTGTGATTGAATTGTATCATACCATATCGCTCTAAATCAGGCCATACTTTTCCTGTATCGTATCGCCAACCATGTATCGTAATACACATTCTATCGTTTTTAAAACGTATCATTACACCCCTGTTGACTACTGGTTATAATTTTTTCTGAATAAGATCCCATGGGGTCCACTAGAGGGGCATGACTTAGCCACTCTATAGAGAGCCAAAGTTAAACCGGAAATTACAGGTACTGCTTGAGAAGTTTTAAAAAAATTTTTTTTAAATGACATCTGTTGCTAATGCTGACCCTAATAATTTCACTAAAATTCCAGCCTGGGATCAGAGTCTTTTTTAACATTATCTTGTGACTCGCCTCTTTGGTTTGGATAAGGATTTTTAAAAGTGATCTAATATTGTTATATGTTTAATATTTTCATCTTTAGAGGCTCTCTCTTTTTTTGCCTTTGACAGATGACTTGGCTTGCTCTTTTCCTGTTTCCAGCTTTTATGCTAAGCTAAGCTAAGCTAAGCTAGTCCTCTCCTGGCTCTCCTAGCTTCCCGGTATTAATTATTCCAGCATTATTAATCCAATATTCCCGGAATTGATCTTCTAATCAAATTCTCAGCAAGAAACAAAACAAAAGTATATCCCAAACTGAGGAGCTGTCTCCTTACATCAGTACCATTTTGGGGGTGGTAGCAGTAACAAGGTAAACACAGCAGGGGGAGTCTGGTAGGCACCAGTGAGAATATTATCAGTATCCAGTCACAGAAGACAATTACACAATCCACAGGAGCATATTTTTCATCCAGAACAATTTATTCAAATATCTTTCTGATATAGAACTTGAGATATATGTATATTTTTTTTCATTTCATATTGCCATTAACATCATAAGTGCTTATTTTCTTTCTCCTGTTAGGATCATCTGATTTATCAGCGAGCATCTTCGTATTACAGAAACAAATCTGCAGTGTCCCCATGCTGCTGCCTCCCTTTTTGATACGAGCTCCAAGAATAAGATTTGACACACTGTTACTAACTTGCATTGTTACACAGTTACAAAAGGATAATACAATCTGCCTCACAATGTAACACACGTCTTCTCAGACAATTCATTTCATACATGAATATGACTTTCCAAAGGTATTGTATTGTTGGAAAACAGATAAGCTATAATGCATATTCTTGTAATTATACATGTATGGCAAAATGGCACAAGATGGCTGCCCTTCTTCACAGTTATTGAGGACAATATCTTTTCACATCCCCATGATTCTTAACTCTATTTTGGCACTTTTGGGCTTCCCGTTTTTGCAAGCTAACAATCTACCAGCTTCACTAGTCTCAGCAGAGCTCTATCATATGTAAAATCCTCCGAAAATGGTTGTTTACAGGCTGAGAGATATGCCTGCTAATATTAAAAACACAGTGTGATGTGGTGAATGTTTTCAGCGATGTATGAGGAGAAAAGAAATGAGCTCTCAGTCAAAAATCACTAAGTTGACACAGGCCTTCACTCTTGCACACTGTATGTATAAAGACTTCTATCCTCTGACTGGTTAAAAATTGAATCAGCAACAAAATTCAGACAAGCTCACCACAACACTGACTGAGCACAAAGTGTAAAAGTCAACACAAAGAAAATGATTAGTACTCAAACAATCATAGCAAAGCAATTGTCAGTTTCCACTTACACTGTATGAATATTACCAATATGTGATCATAGTACACTCATCAATATTACTGATAGGTCATTATAGTCAATATGCAATTACAGGGGGGGTGACACAGAGACAGAGCAGGTTCAGGTCGGCCCTGCGGTCAGACTCCAACATGAACCTACTGGTGTGAGCAGCTGGGCAGCATTCAGGAGCAACATTTCTGCACTAAAGATAGAAATACAGCCAGTAGAGCTGATACAATAGCAGCATTGTAAGATGACATGCTTAACCAAAGTAAACTGATACTGTGTCACCACCAGTAACAAGACAGGTTTCCTACTGGCACCTTGACACACAAATATCTCATTGTTTTTCTTTAGGATTTGAGCACATCTGCATTTCTATCCGAACGCTACTTAAAGATACAGTTTAACATTTTGTGAGAACACGCATATTCATTTTCTTTCCAAGAGTTAGGTTAGAGGATTGATATCAATCTTGTGTTTGTCCATGTGACCAATGGGGGTAGTCACAAGAGACTACAGCTGGTGAGCTAACCTGTTAGCATGCTTATGGCCAGCTGAATACCACTGGCTGTGTAAGCTCTGAGCTAGTCCAAGTCTTATGCTGGGCAACAAACCTTCACATTAAGCACTTGACAAAAAATGATCAATACTAAGAATCTACAGCCACACTAGCGGCTCTGTAAGGCTGTAAGTAGGCACAGTGGTGCTATGAGCTAAATGCTAACAGAAGCATGCTAACACGCTCAAAAGTACAATGTTACCATGCTGATGTTTAGCAGTCATCAAGTTGACCATTTTCACCATCTTAAAATGTTAGCATGCTTTTTTTGGATATGAAAGTACAGCTGAGGATGATGGGTATTTTTTTTCCTTCATGACATTAAAATCACAGTGACCAGGTAGGATGCTGCATTGTAAACATTAAAGAGAAAAAAACTGACAAACTTTACTGCATTTTTCCCTTTGCTTTCAAGAGTTTAAGTTTTCATGGGCAGTTGTTTTATGTGCGTCATCACTGATAAACGTCTAACACTAACAAAAAGTAGATTACTGATGCCCTCAGCTGTCTCCACCTGTCATGTGACCCTCAACTTGCAGGATGTAATGGTTCCTCAAGATTCTCATGGTTTAATGGAATCGGCCTTGACTCCCTCTATATATTTGTAAACTAGATGCAGCATAATTAAGGAGCTTTAGAGTTTCAAGTACACACATTTTTTACCTTTGGAAAGACCCAGGCTCGTCATTTCCCTCTGCCTCCGGTCTTTATGCTAAGCTAGGATAAGCATTTTCTAGCTCCAGCTCTGTACTTTATGCACAAACATGAGATGATATCAATCTTTCAATCAAATGCTGAAAAAAAAAGTGAATAAGTGTGTTCCCCAAAATTTGAACTATATCTTTAATGTTTTACCCTGCTGAATGTAGCCTGGATATGACATCATGGTGACTTTTTTTCTTAAATGCATGTTTCTGAGTTGTGGGGGAATTCTAATGCAGCCCAGTGATATGCGGTATGGTCAGTGAGTTGAGTGGGGGTACTCAGGGTTAACAAATGAGAAGCCTTGGAATTCTTCCTGGTCCAGGTTGGCTATAAGCTCCTGATCTGGGGGGGTCAGCTCTGGGGGGTGGCGTGTGAAAAAGCGATCAAAGTTCTCCGCATCACGCCCACACTGCCGTGGAAAGGAGAGGAGAGAGAGAGAGATGGAGAGAGAGATGGGGGAGGATGGAGTGAGTTTGATGAGGGATGCGAGGAAAAAAAGGACAACAAACAACAAAGAGAAAAAAGAGAAATACAACTAAAACATGGCATCAACCAATCAAATCATTCACAGCCGAAACTGTGGAGTTTCATTGGTCCGTATGTGAGCCAGTGACATCTCAGCTTCATCATTGGTCACTACACTCACAAATTTCGGCTTTGCATTTGTTAAGAGTAGTGAGCAATGGCAGGTGATGGTTGGGTTTGGGGAATGAGCGATCTAATCGTTTCTATAACTTACCTTTGTAGTTCTGCTAAAGTCATTTCCTTCCCGTCTGTGACTAAATTCTAAGGCAATCAGTGAGGTTTGCATGACATTAAGAAGATTTGGAATGTGTGTATGTAATATACTCACAGCTTTAGGTTTGAAAGGTGGCTGGACTTCTTTATTTTCCAGTTTTTCCCAGTCTATATAGCGGAAGAAGGCGTGCTCCTTGATGTCTCTTTCCCCCTCTGGACCACAGCCCAGACGCTTACCTGGGTGCTTGGTCATGAGCTAAAATTACACACAGACATATACAAGAGTTTGGAATGTGTGTCTGTGGCCCTCTCCAAACTGATCCCTACATCATACCTTCACAACACTTTCTCTCTTTCTGTGTTCAACTCATGTTCACATCTGCTGCAGCTAATTGCACATCTGAGCAGACAAAAATAAAGTGGAGCTCCACAAGGCTCCATTCTGGAGCCTCTTCTGTTTAACATCTACATGCGTCTGTTGACTCAGACGATGGAAAACAACAAAGTATGTTGCCATTGCAGTCCAATACATGCACTGATGTATGTGCATTGAACAAATCACATGGATGTGTCAGAATTTTCTTCAGTTAAAAAGATTACATATTGTTTTTGAAAAAAGGACAAACAATTAAAAGTTGGTGCTCACCTTCACTCAATTATGTTAAAAAAAAAACACAAACCAAGCCAGAAATCTTGGTGTAATCATGGACTCAGACCTGAATTTAAACAGCCACAAAATACTGCTCTTGTTTAATAAAGTACTAAATTGTTCAGGGCCAAATATATAATATGTAATATAACAGAAACAAATCAGGTGTAATTGCCCCTTTTGTACAGTTATTGTTACGGACTCTCTCTCCAACTCCCTATAGTCTACCCTGTTTTAAGTGTAATTTATTTTCCCAAAACAGACAGAACATTCAATAAACAAAGTTAAAGATGAACAGACTGAACTTAAATTTAATTCCTGTTTCCTCTCTTTACCGGCACTTGCACATTCTGTTGGGGCTAGCGGAGATTACTAAATCAGCGTTTATCCTCAGTGTTGTGTGCTTTCACTGCAAACTAAAAGCCCTTGCCAGTGTTCAGAGTGGATAGGGAGATGGTTTAGGACTGAGTCTTTGAGTATGAGTGAATCTGAGCATGTGCCCTCACCCCCTTGCAGATAGCAACAGCTTCTTTGGACATAGATTTAGGATAGGAGACATGATGCTCCATGATCGACTGGAATAGCTCATCTTCATCCTCTCCATCAAAAGGCGGCTGGATGGGAACAAATACACCTCATCATTTTCAGTTCTTGTCACAACGGTGTGTTCTAAATCAAAAAAGGAACAGTGAATGCAAACAAACCTGCCCAGCCAGCATTTCATACAGCAGTACTCCAAAGGCCCACCAGTCCACAGACTTCCCATAAGGCTGATAAGCTATGATCTACAAGACATAAAGGTAGAGTCTTGAGTTTGAATTTGACCTTAAAAGGCGTAGAGAGCACCAGAATAGCTACCTCACATCAGGTAAACCAACCTCTGGAGCGATGTAGTCTGGTGTTCCACAAAAGGTTTTTGTGGTTATCCCATCTAACATGTTTTCTTTGCACATTCCAAAGTCGGCTATCTTTATATGGCCTTCAGAGTCAAGCATCACGTTGTCCAGTTTCAGATCCCTGAAAACACACAGCCAGACACACACACACAAACAGGTATTGCTTACACCTGCACTCTGAAAGAACTGTAAACTGCACATTCAGACTCAAGCTGATTCACAGACTGACTCACCGATATACAATGCCTTTGGAGTGAAGGAAGAAGAGTCCAATGGCAATCTCTGCAGCATAGAACCTAAAACACACACGAACATCAGTTTATAGCCGCATCTGTTTGTCTTTAATTACCTGAATACAAACTACGGTGTGTTACAGGGGGATTATAAAAATAAAAGATAACATTCTCAAACTCAATAATTTTTGGTATCTGTGAAATCTTATGGTAATCTACATTTGCATTAATGCAAATTTGAATTTCAGCACCAAAAATTACTGACAGAATACTGTTATCACCAGCATGGATAACAGCATTACCTTTGTATCATCTTTTTAAAATTAAACTTTTAAGATCTGCCTTGTTTTTGCTTGAAAACTCAAGTTTAGTTAAATGTGAAGTGTTCAAGTAACTTTTTAATATTGTTACGTCAAGATCCGACTGGCTGTATTGTTTGGCTGTTAGGCTGGGAGGCGGGGCCTACACAGAGCGTCAGCGTGATAAGGAAGGGCTGAGAAGCACATGGAGGTCAAGCAACAGAACAGTCAGTGCAGGGGAGTGAATGCAAGAGTCAGTGAGAGCTGAAGTTAGAGCTGAGAGGGAAGCCGACCACATGCGAGTGAGACGCATGTGGGCTCAGGGATTCAAAGAACGATACATACTGACATTAGTTTGAGACAAGTCAACTGCAGCGTGATGAGCAGAAGAGATGCCAGAGTGAAGAGAGGGTATGTGCTAAATGAAGCAAAGTTAAACATGAAGAAGTATCGTGAGAGTTTTTCTCCGAAGAGAGAGATTGTTGAGGAAATCCCCTTTAGTTGTTTGGTTACATTTTGAGTTATTGCCTGCTTGTAAATGTTAATGAATGAACTAAGAAAGGATTCTGAAAGGAAGAGACTTGTCTTTGAACTAGATGGAGCTGGCCAAGAGCAAGGACCAAGACACCTGGATAGAGAAGCCGGAGAAGACCTGTAGTCTAGGTAAGCCCTCGCTGCCTTTTACTAGCCTGCACAGCCAAACTCTACAACATAACACTAGATTAGAGCCAGTCCTCTGTGTGTATGGGGGTTTGGGTGCCAATGTAACAGTATATTGGAGTGCTGCAGGGTTTTTACAAATACAGTGCTGCAAGAAAAACAGCACAAGTGTCATGTTAACAGCAACTAGCATGCTCTTTTGTTAAGGGTTCATCTAAAGCAAAGTGAGTACATCTGTCAACATTTTTTTTTGCAATCAGACCAGCCCCAAATAATCAAATGTACAGATATCAGCACAACTGACAAGCACAGAGGAGCAGAAAACATGAGGGAGTAAAATATCAAGTTACAAGTATGAGGAGAAAAGACGGAACGCAACAAACTGAACAGCAGCAGAAATTACACAATATCGTTTTACAGGTATCACAGTATTATTATTGTTGCATAAAATGTTTTATTTTTCATTTCTTCTCTATGTTTGCAATGTACTCACACAGCATGAGGCTCCTTGAACTTGCCGACCTGTTGGATCTGGTACATAAGGTCACCTCCATTTATATATTCCATGACAAAATACAATCGGTCCTAAACAACAAAGAATAAGAGGTTATGAAGGAGAGGAGAAAGGAGGAGAAGTTTTCAGTGCTTTTACAAAATGTGTGTTTAATGCCAGATGTTAAACGCTACCATGGTCTGGAAGCAAGAGTGCAGCTGAGTGAGGAACGGTGGTTTCCCAGACAGAGCGAGGACTCTCTTCTCCACCATGGTGCACTCCACATCATCATCCTGGATCACCACATCCTTCTTCAGGATTTTGATGGCGTACAACTCATCTGTTCCCTTCCTCTCAGCAAGCATCACCTGAGAGAAGAGAGGAGAGGAGGGATTTCATTTAGCTTTGAAGACACTTGCTGCCATTTCTCAACATAAAGTACAAGAACAAAACACACTAATATGCATCACCTTCCCAAAGCTGCCCTTCCCCAAAACCATGATGAAGTTGAAGTCTGAGAGCTTGACCCGATCCTGATTGCCGTTGCTGTCATACTTGCACACTGAGGAGGAGGAAGAGGAGTCTGTTGGCTTCCCTGGACCCACTCTGGCTCTCTGAAGAGAGAAGGAACATTGGTAGAAAGAACAAAACTATAAGGGATGGATTTATAATAATCTGATTTAAAAAACAAAGAAACAGCACAGCATAAATTAAACTTTCATTTGTCGTCATTTGTGCGTCTCACCTCAAACTTTTGTCGGAGCTCCTCGTTACCGTCCTCTCCTTCTGGCTGAACAGGAACATTAAAGTATTCTCCTTCCTCCTGGGACAGCAGCTTAAACCTAAACCAAAGAATAAAAACAGAGCAAAGTCAGAGAAAATCCAGGATTATTACCACACTGTGACAATAAATCCCTTCAATATTCACACCCCTTTTCTCTCTGCCTTTGTTATTTCTGTCTACACCTGTGAAATTTTCCCCATTATCCACTATCTCCTTTCCTCTTCTTGGCTTCTTACCATCCATCTACCCCTTGTTTCTGTAGCTCTGAGATCCCGAAGGACAGAGATCCCATGAAGTCATTCCTGCTGGTCAAATCCCAGTCCCAGACCTCCGCTGACAGTCGGCGGTCCTTGTCGCTTTCTTTCAGGTTGCTACAAATTTCAAGAAAAAGGGGAGGACAGTCAAATGAAAGATTAGATGAAAGATGTTCTTATAATAGTGCAAAATGAAAACCAAGTCTGACTTCTGAGCCATATTCTCTCATACGTCTCTTTGATTAAACTGGTAAACCTCTCAGAAAATGACAGTTTTTATGCTTGTGCTTTTCCCAGCAGACACAGCAATCCAGAATAGCTACAAGCAAAAACAGCAAAAAGAAAGGGGACAGGGTCACTTGCATGAGCTCCAGTTAGCTTTGAGCTTTTGTGACTGAGAACCAGGCCAAGAATATAACTGGAAACCGTACAAGGTACATTAAAACAATGCCAAAAATGAGTTTGTTGCTCAGGTACTGTATGCCCTAAAAATCATGCGACATATGGTACAGAATGAGAGAGGTCTCACAAAGTGAAGGTCTCATTCCAGGTGGGGTTGAGGCAACATTTAATGGTCTTAGTCTTCTGCTTGCTCTCACTCTTGGGATCTGGGACCAGCTTGAGCTTAACGTAGGGGTCTGACAGGCCGTTGGGGTCCATGGGCACCAGGTTCTTAGCCTCTTTGACTGCGAGAGGTTGAGAACAAGGTTAAGACAACAAGGTTTCAGCAAAAAGAAGGAAACATCCCGAGATAACTGACACTTTTAGACTGTTTAGTGTTGAAGTCTGGAATTTGTCCTTTCCAGAGGACAGCAGGACATGGACCCGTAAGTGTGAGTCCTCTTCTGCGTGTGCCCAAAATACCTCTAACTACATTTGACAACACTTAACAACAGTTTAGTTTCTGTTCCATAATCAATCTGCAGCTGTCTGTGAGAGAGAGTGCTGGCACGTGGATGCATGTCCCAGTGGCGATGTGGGTCAATCGTTGGACCATTGATCAACTAATGGACTTTCCAGTTTTAGTCTTAGCACTCAGTGTGTGTGTGAGAGTGTGTATGTGTGTGTGTGTGTGTGTGTGTGTGTGCGTGTGAGTAAATGTGTGAGAGAGAGGAGGACACTGAGAGTGAAAGACAGAGAAGGAGAGCACACTCACTGGTGACAGTCAGAGTGTCCTCAGTGATGTGGGCAGAGATCTGGATGCGTCCTCTCCTCTCGGTGTGATCTGTCCCACACAAACTTGGGACATTGGCCACACATCGCTTGTGGATGTTCATCATACAATCTGCACGCAGTCACACAGAAAAATGCACAAGTCAAAGCAAGTTTGTTTTACTTATAAAGCCCAAAATCACAAATCTGTACAAAGTTTGATACTCTTGAGCCTTAAATCCTCAATTCATTGCTTTCAGTAGCACATAGTCCAAATTAGAGGCACTTCAGTGATGTAGTGTTGCACTTTTGTTATGCTGAGGGACTCGTAAGAGACGGACTGAAAAATAATTTGTCAAAACAAAGCAATGGCCAAAACACGGATCCTGCACTTGTTTTAATGAACCCCTCCCTGCCTCATAAAGAACTTTCAAACTTCCCAGCCACAGTTTTAAGAAAAGCTTTAATTAGGTTGACCTTAACCCTCAATCATATCACCACGCTTCTTTTTTTGTTGTTGTTGTTCATCCAGACCAACAGAGGACATTATACAACTGTATTCAAAGGCTGATTAGAATTTCTTTTTATGTGTATAATCGGTTGAGCGCCCTCAGTTTTCTGAGGTGTTTTGAATTTGCTCTCCTCACATCTCAGTCTTCATGATGTCCCAACTACAAGTCAACTTCTATCTCATCTTGCTTTTGGCTTCAAAAAAATTAAACATGTGAGAGGTGGCGTAGCCTCATGGACAGCTCGTGACATGTGCACGACCTATGGGAGCCCCTCAAACACGCGGACCTGCTGTGGTGGACACAAGCGTAGATTTTGGGATGACGTGGGTTTTTTTGTTTTGTCCAAAAAATGAGTGAGAGACAGGCACATTCTTGCAAAATCTTGTATTCTACATCGGTCCCAACTGGCACGAAGTCCTTAGTGTGTAGTGTGATTTTATTGACTTGTGATGGTGATATAATCTTACTTTACTTTGTACCCAAGCACTCTTTATGTAGTTTCTTAGCCTGTCCACTAGATGTCAGACTGCTCTGACAATGCTCCACATAAAACTCCACTCACTTCAGGCAGAAGTGGAGAGCAAGCAGGTCATTTTTTTTCTCTCAGTGTGTTTTTCATTTCCATAATAATCAACTTTCACATGATAACATATTTTAAATGAAGGGGTTTTTAATGTCCAACAGGTATTGCACTGCACGTGTCTTTCATTTATGTAAATCTACATTGTTATGGGTTTCACTCAGCTACACTATAAAACTTTTACATGCAAAAGAGGGATGACCCAGAAAAAAAAGAGTGTTTGAAGCAGCAGAACAACATCTCATCATGGTAGCAAATTCAAAAATATCTAAATTTTAAATTTAAGTTAACAGTTTTCAAATCATGAGATCAGACACAAACTATCCTTACTCCTAATACCTCTCATATCCTGTACAATTATTGCTGTTTTGATAAGGATAATAATTAACCAAAGCAAACAGATTTTGGGAACATGTTGACGTTTCTACTATCAGTGTGTAGTCTACAAAAGTTTGTAAATATGAATAAAATTTACATAAACACAGAGCTTCCTGTCATATAATTTGTTTACGTAGATTATTACATAAAGACATCTTTGTCAACTGTTCTTGAATCTAGAGACTAAATATAAATGTTGAAAAACTGCTCCAAAGATCAACAGCATCCATCAAACACTTTGTGCAGCAGGCATGTACAATAAGCACTTCTCTGCCTCTGTTTGTAATGACTGGAGACAGCATTGCTGAGACGCAGCCCACTTCCTGTTTGTGACTTTGTTGCCGGGAACAGGCAAATGATCAGCAGTAAATTGACACAACAGCATGAATATAAGAGCTATTCACTCATTGTTATCAGAAGATGATAGTATCTATCCAACTGTCTCACTAATCTCATAATATATATTTAACCGTCTGCCATTGTGACTCATGAGCAGGTTGATTATTGTTAACAATGTATTAAATTTAGCTTTGGCAATTAATAACTGGGCAGCATAAGGTCAGTTAACCAAGTAAAATGTTTTGCTGAAGGCCTCCAAAGCAAACATTCACACGCACGCAAACAGATATCTGTGTACGTACGGTCACATTTCATGCCCTGGTGTATCAGCCCGTACAGTAGGGAGCCACAGTGGTCACAGAAGGTGGGGCTGGAGTAAGTGTGGACCTTAAACTTGTGTTTACTACGAGGATCCTGCAGAGACACAAAAACAGACAGGAGAGAGAAGACATCTGAAATCAATGTTTAATATTCTGGTGATCTGAGTGATGCTCCTGCAACTGCTGTGCTAAGACTCAAATAAAATATCAAAAGTGCAAGTTTTTTAGAGCTGCAATGATTAATTGAATAACTGATTAATCGATCAATAGAAAATTAATCGCCAACTATTTTGATAATCGATTAATCGTATTGGTCATCTTTCAAATAAAACAGTCCCTCCAGAAAAACGCGATTATGCAATCGCATGATTTTACGCACTATCAGCCAAAGTCCACATCATTGTGCAGGGGTCTTATTTTTTCAAAGATGCCGCACTTTTGCCACAAAAATGGCCAATGTCCACACAAAATACGCGAAATACGAGTCTGTGTGATTTCGGAATTCCAACATTTTTGCTGAAAAAAGTCACACACATCTCCACAGAAAGTTGAAAAATGTTGCATGTTTACTTCATACGGAAGCAGCCATTTTCCCCTCTGTTGCCTTGGGAATGTTATGAAGTGACGTAATTACGGCATGACGTGAAACGTCATCGCCTTACGCGAGAAGATAAACAAAACCACGAATGCTCAGGGGAAACACAACGATGAAATAAAACAAGATGAGAACTAAAATATTCCCAGCACTTTCTGTGATTTAACATGCTTGCTTATCATAGGAAGTCATAAATGACTCTTTTACATTTTGGCAGTAGCCTAGTTAGAACAGGGTGTTGGGGTGTCACTTTTTTTTTTCGTTTTTCATCAAATTGCATTTTTTGCCAGCTCCGACAGTTTCACAACTTTTGGCAAGTTTCACAAGTTTCTGCAATTTTAGCAAATTCCCGCAATTTCACAACATAAAATCACATAAAAACCCTGCATATTCCATCAGGTTTTTTTAAAAAAGCCGCTGCATAATCAAGGATTTTTGCCCGAGTTTTTCTGGAGGGACTGATAAAAAAGTAAAAAGAACTGCTTGTTTAGTGTCTTAAATGTGACGATTTGCTGCTTTTCTGTGTCATTTATGAAAAAAATGAGAAGTCTTTGTGTTTTGGGCTGTTGTTTGGACCTAAAAAGCAATTTAACATTGGGCTCTGGTGAAACTGAGATTTTTAACACTTTTTTGACATTTCACAGAATAAACGATTAATCGATTAATCGTAAAAATAATCGGCAGATTAATCGAAAGTTCATGCACTCGCAGTTGTTTTGTTGTGTATAAGGTCAGTTCGCCCAAATTACAAACAGGAACATGTTTTCACCAGCCTCTAGAGCCAATCATGCAGATAGCTTTGGTATTATCTGCACAGGTTTTAAGATGCGGTGTATGACCATGGATGGGAATCCAGAACCGTCTCCACTTGCGAACCAATAACAAATCTGAATCAGAATCAGTGTGCCTACAAGCTTATCAATTCCTCTAATCAATGTCAAGGCAAATGATGCATAAATGAAAAAGGCAGAACTTAACTGCAAGGGCAGTGCACCTACAGCAAGCTCACTAATAATGAGTAGTGATAACAAAACAGTTGCGATACTGATACAGAGAATCTGGTAGACCTGCTCTTTTCCAGGCAGAACATTGATCAGGAATCAATAAAGAATCAGACAGATAAGCAGAATCAATAATGGCATTGGTATCAACAAAATCTTATCCATCCCATCCCTAAGTATGACCAATAGTATGTGGATGGTAGAGCACAGCAGCCATTTTGGAATGTTAATCACCTTCCTCCCAAACATTTTGGATTATTGTGGTACTATAACCTTTATAAAAGCATTTACTGTCCAATCTTCAGGGGAGGCTTTTTATGATTTTTCAGCTTGGCTGCAGAGATTTGCTCCCTTTAAGCTTTAAGTGCATTAGTGACGTCAGCCGCTGATGTTGGGTTATAAGGCCTAAAATCCATCCCAAAGATGTTGGATTGAGTTAAGGTTGGCGTTCTGTGCGGGCCAGTCGATTTCTTTAACAACAAACTGGGAAAACCATTTCTGTATGAACTGTGTTTTATGCACAGATGCATTTTCGTGTGAGACAGAAAATGCATTTGAGTTTCTTCCACAAACTGCTGCAACATTACTATTGTCCAAAATGTGGTTTGCATCATCAGTTTTGCTTTGTTTAAACAAGAGAGGCTTGGAGCCTAAACCAAAAACATTTCTGAGACCGAAAGTACATTTATAGCAAACATTTTGGAAGCCTAATCCAGTGAAGGTGAACAGAATCTATCCTTGGTACAACATGTAGGATTTAGTTGCATCTAGTGAGGTTGCAGTTTTCCACAGAGTGAAAATCCCTCTGCTCACCCTCCCCTTCCGAGCACGAAGGAGAACTGACGGTGACCGCAAAACTCTCAGAAACCTTTTAAGCAGGGCTCGGTTTTGTCAAGAACCTCACAATTCAATTTAATTTGGATTCTTTGGGTCAGGATTCGATTTAATATCAATTCGGTTTGAGTTTGATCCAATAAGCTTCAATATCAATTAAATAAGAGGCATAAATGACAGAAATGTCCCGATATTCATTAGAGTACCTCTGATGTTTGTTAGATAATAATGCATGCATTATTTGTAATAATTTTGGACAAACTGACCCAAAAAATGTATTTTACCATTTTAATATTATTTAACAAACACAGAATAAAACATTAAACCTCAATTGGAGTTTGAATGTTTACAGCAAAACTGTTCACTGCTTCGGAGATCTCTTTGAGGTCATTTTTCTGGGCACCTACAAAGCCACTCTTGAGAATGCTAAGCAAAACTTTTTGTGTAATTCCACCTCAGACACTGGGTGGTGTCAGGCTCCATCTCTGAAAAGATCCTCTTCTTCGTCAAGTTCTCCCTCTCCTTGTTGTAAATTCAGTAGGCGAGGTCTCTGAACTGAGAATATTTAAGGGCGGAACATTTAAACAACGGCTAATTTCAGCCACCGCATTTATCAACGCACAATTAATTTTACGCTGCACTTGGTGAGATACGGACGTTTCATAAATCACACGTGTACCCTATCATAAGGTCATTTCTGTACTCCGGTTTGCACGGGTTTCTACAATCATCTGATAAATGAGAGAGAGAGAGAGAGAGAGAGAGAGAGAGAGAAGTACTGATTGATTGAGTTTGAAGGATGCTCAAAAATATGAAAGAACAAAAGAGCTTTGGTGATATAACAAAAACATAGAGAGACATAGGAGTTAGAGATTAATTAACATTAGTCATATGACTTCAAAATCTATGCTGACTCAATTTTGTGTGTGTGTGTGTGTGTGTGTGTGTGTGTG
>JAPQLA010000019.1:6220253-6232757 GCA_029822935.1 Naso vlamingii
GGTCCTGGGTTCAAATGCGGGTCCTTTCGCCTATCAGCAAGAAGATCCTGGGTTTGATACCCGGATGGGGTAGAGCCTTTCTGTGTGGAGTTTGCATGTTCTCCCTGCGTCTGCATGGGTTCCCTCCGGTGACTCCGGCTTCCTCCCACATCCAAAGATATGCAGGTTAGGTTAATTGATGACTCTGAATCAGTGATCTTCAACCAGGGGGTCGTGATCCTGAGGGGGTCCGTGGAGGTGCTGCAGGGGGTTCCCCAAAATAGTTAAAATTTTTCATTGAAATAATTTCTAAATGTATTTTTTTTTAATTTTGACAAAATTATATTGAGTAAACTCAATTAATGTTAAACTCTAATATTAATGGGTAAGTATAAAAAAACAGTTGGCTTTTCTTAAAACGCAACACTTTCTAATTTTATTTATTTATTTATTTTTTTTAATCTGGGGGTCCCTCCTCTGTTTTTCTATCGATCAAGGGGTCCCCAGGCTGAAAAAGGCTGAAGACCCCTGACCTATCTGTTAATCAAAAAATTGTTGTAGTTGTAGTTCTCTCCTTTCTGCCCCTTTCTAACTTTGCACACCTGCCTCTCTAAAGGTCTCCCCGCAGGCTTGATAGAAACAAACTGTTAATGAAGCATTGATAAGCGATTGTTCTTACAAAGAAATAGGTCCTTCTGGCTTCCTGCAAATAGTGGAATTTAACATCTGTGCAATGTTCTAGCTTAGAGACTTAACCTGCTGCTGCCCTGTAACCTTAACCAAGCTAGCCTAGCTAACTTAGCCTACCAGCTACGACCACAGTCAGCCCACCCTTAAAACCGGTATTTTCAATTAGTCAAGTTTTTTTTGTCACATGTACTCATACATGGTGAAAGTTTTTGTTTCATTTTATCAAAATTATAAAACAGATAGCTCAAATCAAGCAATATGATTGGGTGTTCATCATGTTATACTAGCTCTATCAAACAGGGATGACACTTTTACACCATTCTCTTTTCTGTTGTTTGTGGTTCTGGCTTTCTTGTCTCATATCTAGGCAACACAGTAAAAACACATTTAGAGCCCTAGTTACATTTCACAATTTTCCATTGTTTCAACTGCTGCAAAATGGAAACGTTTAAGATCAACTTCCTGTGTGGTGGCCTAATAATAAAGGTGGTGTTTCTTAGCAACTTAAATACACATTACTAAGATATTTACTTGCTAATATGATGTTATTTCTACTAAGTGTTATGTCTACATGTCAAGACTACAGATAGAAATTAGTTTCTCTGCTAAATCTGGTGCCCCCATCTTTTTAGTTTTTAGTATTGTTCAACTCTCCTCGGCTTAATGCATCCTTAAAAAAATGTTTCAGTATTTTAATACCTGTATGTAATGCATAGACAGAAATTAGAAACACTTGACATCGTGTATAGCAAAAGATTTGTTTTAATGGTTAAAGTGCAACCTTCAAAACTTTCAAAATACCCATAACTTGTTTTGTTTTAATTTATAAAAGCTTTACTTAATTTAATAAGTCTCTGTCTTTGGACTTTCAGACATATAAGTGTCATGTAAATAAATGAGAGAACAAATGAATATGAAGTATATGTCCAAACTCTTTTTGTTTTAAAAATTACAACTAAATTTGTCTTTAACAACTGGTATTTAAAACATGTCGACAGCATGTCAACCAACCACAAGGCTGTTTGGAATTTTGTTGGATTCATTTATTAATTATCCTGTCCCGGTGCAAACAGCATTATTAAAGTCTGTGGTTTGGGTGTGGAAGAAATTGAACATCCCATAACAGTTAATCAAATGCACCGTGCACTGTGTTTAGGAAGAAGGCTAAAGGTACACTGTGAGTATACTGAGTTACAGAGGAGTCCCTGATCGTCACCTGACACACAGCTTGTCTGAGCTGCTGTCTGTGTTGTTGAAATAAACAAAATATCATGATATATCACAACTTATTCTGCTACACATTTTACTTGGGAGATTTTGCAACAAACGCCTGCCTGCCAAAATCCCACAGCACTGGATATCAGTCAGCTGCAGCGTGCTTGGAAGCTTGCGCTGATGTTAACTAGCAGTTACGTTAACTAATGAAAACAATCAAAACACTGCATGAACAGTTCAAAAGCAATTCAGAACAACCCAGAAGCAACTGATAAGGAGATCAAGCATTGTTTAAGATGTCATAACGTTAGCAGACGTGTTTTCTTGCAAAAGGTGCGACCATGACTGGTTTTGAATGTGGGTTTGTACAGGCAGCCCTATTCCGTGGCCCCGGACCGGCCTACTTGCATCCCTGGTGCCACCTACTATGAAATTAACTAGTTTGACATTCGGTTCAGTTTTGGGAGGACTTCCATTACATACAAACAAAAGTAGTAATATATTTATGTTCAGTTGGTTTTGCCCCAGTCCAGGAATCATTTTTAAAGTGTAAACAGCTCATAATCTTTTCTTTATAAACTGTACATGTGTGTCAACAGGTTTTGGAGCAGCACTCTGATGGCCGATGGAAAGGCTGTATTCATGACAACCGCACAGGAAATGACCGTGTTGGTTATTTCCCCTCCAACATTGTGGAAGTCATCAAGAGGGCAGGTGACCACCCACATCGCAGCTGTGTGTGTGCGTTTGTGTGTGTGTGGGAGGAGGTGTGTGCGTTCACATGCGTGTGAGTTCAGCAGCTGTTCTTCAGCTATAGTTGATCATTGTAGCCAGCTGCAGAATCATTGGCTTCTTGAGGCACCCCATCTGTTGTTTCTGACCTGTCAATCATCTCCATTGATCAAATACTCTCCCCCTATTGGCTGTCAACCCTCCTCCCTTCCTCCTATATGTGTGCTCCTTCTGTCACCCTTCCTAATTAATGAATCCATTTGACCAACCTGCTTTAGATTGTGATGCTTTTGTTCATATTGTTTGTTTTCTGTATTACTAAAGTGATATTATATTTTAATTTATAGAGACATATTCCCTGTGGATATATGGATGTATTCTTTTTTTCATTTTTTCTTTTTAATCAGTTATGATTTCATACACGTTTTCGATTCTGATTAGACTTGTTTTGTTTCAAGTTGACTGATCAGTTGTTGTTGTGTTGTTGTTGTTGTTTTGCACCTCATTCCTCCTGGCTTGTGTCCAGGTTACTCCCCCTCTCAGCAGTGCCACACCCTCCTGCTCCGCAGGCCCAATCCCTGTCCCATTGCCTCAGTCAACGGACACTCATACCCACCCTCCAAAGTCCTCCCCCTACATCTGCCTCCCCCACCACCTACTCACCCCAACGCACAGTCCCTCCCTCGGTTCTCCTCCTTTGGGTACGTTCCTCTTCCCATCTCTCCTCCTTCTCTTTCCACTCCCTCTCTGTCCACTCCTCCTCCTCCTCCCCCGCCTCCTCTCTCCACTTCTCAGGAGCAGCAGAGTCAGACAGGTACATACTGTAGAATCACTTTAAAATCCCAGATAAGAAGTCTTTCCACGTTGTTTGACAAGACCACATATAGATAATATATCAGTATTATTCCTGCAATTCATCACATTTGTATTATGTATGAATGTGTGTGTGTGTGTGTAATTGACTGACATACATTTACAGACAGACACACAAAGATATTATATATATATATATATATATATACACACACACACTTTGTTTGTGTGCATGTGTGTGTGTGTGTGTGTGTGTGTAATTGACATACATTTATATAGTGGGCATATAAAAGGATCAGTTCACCCTAATGACAAAAACTTATATTTTCTTCACTTCCTCTTGATTAAAGCTGATTTCTGCTGACACTTTATTTTAGGAACTATTATTAACTATTATATTATCAGAAATTTCTGCCGAAAGTAACCATCTACTGATAAGGCAGAGACTTATCCTAATGCTAATAACAAATCATAAATATTGCATGCCACAGCTACTTATTTCCTTTTCAATTTAGTTGAACTGGACCTTTATGTCTTCACATATAATACTGTACATTAGTGTGGTAGTATTAAAACTGAGAGGCACTGCTCACCATTTTAGCTACATTTTCATGTCACTTATTTTGAAATGTATTTCTTTTTACTTTTCATTATTTTTTGTTTTCAACAATAGTTAAGTGATAAATAGAAGTTTTTGTGTTTGTTTATTAAGTCATTTGTCATGTAAAGTACAATATATGTTATTATTGTGAAGACAAGCATAAATGATGGACCTAAGGTCTTTGTTTTAGGATCTGACAATAATTAGCACTAAGAGGTGGCACACATACCTTTTCTTTTGTGTAACTGTACATATGTAATGGTGTGTTAATGAATGTGCTGGTGAGTGAGTGTATATTTACTATCATAAACTGAACTGCATCTACATATAAGTCTGTGTGGCTATTAATTTATTTAAGATTATAAGAACTTTCTTCAAATATAGGCAAAATAGTAGCAGTAACAAGTGCGTGTGTGTGTATGTGTGTGTGTGTGTGTATGAGACAGGTTCCCGGACAGCAGAGCCGAGTCCTCAAGGCTCTCCAACTCTGGGACAGCAGAGTAGCACCAGTGAGGATATCTGGGTGCTACGTAAGCCACTAGCAGGTGAACTCACAAGTGTGGTGTTTTTCGGGTTACAATGTGAAAATGTGTACTTGAGGAATATCCCCTATATAGTACCGCAATGTGTGTGTTTGTGTGTGGAGGTGGCGAGCGCAGTGGCAGTGTGGGGAGCCTCGGCAGCATACGGTCATCGAGCAGCTTGCAGAGCTCCGGAAACACACATGTTCTCACAACTCCTGCACCCAGTCCACACCCGGCAACCACACCAGGTGTCAACACACATGGCCTTAACGCTCCAGGTCTGCATGCACAAGCTGAAGGTGTCAAGGTAAGAGAGTCTTTGGAATCATTTGTGCGCATGTGCACACTGCTGCTTGATCTTACAAAATGACATGCTTGTCATTTCTGCGAAACAGCAGAACGTTTTCAGGAAATAAAAACCAGTCTACTTTCCATGTTAACCACAATTCTGTTTCCTGCAGTTTGTTCTGCTGTAGGAGAGATCAGCATCACTTTTCTTTTCTTTCCTTTTTTTTTTTTTTAAACAAGTGCATTAAGATTGTGGCCTCCTCGCTTATTTAATGTATTTATAAGGGAAGAGATAATCAGTATCTCATCCATTTTTGCCCCCACAACAACACAAACTTTCCAGCTAGAGGCAAAATAGTGACGTGTCCTCAGTGCAATTTATTGTCTGTGCATATTTATTTTTTTAAGTGTATGCTTTCTTTGATATTTTTAGGTAGCTCCTTGAAAATGCTCAGATAGTGTTTAGCCAAATTGCATGATGTTTTCATGTTATGCTAGAGGGACATCATCTGTTTAAATAAATATTTGTTCAAAGAGATTTATGCTGTTTTATGTAAATGACAGGAAATGAAAGGAGGACAGCCCAAAGCCTAAGTTTATCTGTAACGTCTGCACTTATTCCACCGATCTGAGTCACAAGACACTCATGGGATTTAAATGATTATGCTTGAGTAATTGTTTCTTTGTGTGTGTGTGTGTGTGTGTGTGTGTTTTATTTTTTAGCTGCTGGCCACCGTGCTGTCCCAGTCGGTAAAAGCCAAGGAGCATCTCTTAGAGCAGTCACAGTCTGTCGAGCAGTCAGCGAGTAAGCTCACAAACTCATTCACACACAAAAGCAGTATCTTCAGCTTTAGCCGAAGTGATAATCATGTCAGAAGTCTGTTTTGCTGCTGTCTTCTGCTGATTGACCAAACACAGCGGTGATTTAACAATTTGTCCTCACATGCTGATTAAAAAAACATGTCTAAGTGATGCAGTGACTCTGGAGAACAGTTAAAAAAAGATTTTTGTTGATGTTCCCCGGCATAACAATAAGTGCCTCAGGGCTTGTTTGGATTGCTGCATATCTGAATCATTGTTTCTTCAGTTCACTTGCAGTCAAAGCGGCCCTTTAAGGACCACCTGTCTGTTCATATCAGACACAAGCAGCATTTTCCGCCCCGTCCTTGTATAAAAGTAGTTGAAGTTCTTATACTTTTTTTTTTTATAGTATAGAAAGCCGTTCTATAATGCTGCTCTGAACAGCCATGGACAGGCTATTCTTTCTTGGGATGAATTTGATTTGGTCCTTAGGAATATGAACGCTATATGCTTGAGTAACAAGAGTAATAAGCAGAATAAAATGAAAGGATGAATTTTTAAAAAATGCAAAAGAACACTCACAGCTGACATTAATATGAGAATTCTTTAGGTTAGGCTTGGCAAGTGTTGCCATCATTTATTTACAACTTTAGTGAATAACTTTATTAATTAATAATATTTAGGATCAGGGCCTATTTTCACTTTGTAAACTTCATTGCTGACAGAGTATTTATTTACCAGTTAACATGAGTATGTGCAGCTGCATGCTTGTCTGCTTGGGCTTCACTATGTGTCCATAATACACATATAGTGACTTGTGTAGACATTTGTCGGGTATCACATGGTACCGTTCTTAAATATGGGCATTGTGCTTGTAGTTCAACTATTAACCGCGTTTTGAAAGAAGCATATAAATTAGCATATTTTAATCTGCTGTCTTTCTGCTGGTCCAAGTGGTATGTGGGAGGTGTAGTGTTAAAACAACAAGTGAAGCCAGCCAGGCATGGAAGCTGTTACCAAAATCATTATGAAGGACTACAGTGCATCAGCAATATTAAATGACTTGATTTAAGTTTTTTCACTTCTTCTCACTTTCAAAGACTACTTTCTCACTAGATCACACCATTTCCTGGCTTTACAGTGTTTTAAGGAACACACGATTAAGGAACAAGGTTTCCAAGCTCCTTAATTTCTAAATAATTTACTAAATCGGACTTCTATTAAATTCTAAATAAAGTTTTAAATCATTACATAGAAAAAACTCAAAATGAGATGAAACACCAAACAATATAAGTTAGAAAGTACAGTACTTGCTTCCATGGTCATGTTAGATAATTTCATGTTTAATTATCAGTTACAAATAAACTTTTCCAAAAATTTCTTAGGAAATTTTCAAGAAATTTGCAGCACCACTGTGACAAGCGAGGCATATACATAGAATCACATTTTCTATTTTATTTTTTTTTTAAAGTCATGTGACATTGCTCCCTGGATCTTACTGGGGTCAAAGGGCTACTGAAGGCTTAGAGTTAGTGTGTCTTTATAAAAACTAAAGCAAAAGGTTTGCAAATAGAATGCATTGTGTATGGATAACAGTTTGTTTAAATATTTGTTGTATTTAATAGAATAGGAAAGAGAGTAATAACAGTTTTGTCCTTTACGGTTCCAAGTAATGTATTTTATTTGTTTACCTTGTTTCATTTCCTCGTCTCCTGTTTTCATCTCCACCCCAGGCTCCTCAAGTTGCACCGTTCATGAACAGCGATCGTTTGAGCGGAAGGCAGAGGAGGATGACGGGAAAGTGAGTTTTAGGTGGCAGACTGTTTCACTGTGGGGCCTTTTCTTTCTTTTCCTCCCGTTTCCTCTCAACCAGTGCTCTGGCTTGAGAGAAGGGTTCAGTGGGCACTGTGAGGTGTCTGCCAGCGTGGTTGTGTTGCACCTGAACAGATGACACCCTGCAGATGGGCATGCGAGTGTGTCACCATGGAGACAGGCAAAGTGACATACACATCGAGGAATCAGTTGCTGTCTTGACTTCCACCCCCCCACCTCCCCTTCCTCACACCACACTGAGACACCAGGCGCCCACATGCTGCCACTCTGCTCTAGAACCTGCCAGCAGCGCTGTGTGTTCCGTGAAACTAAGAGTTAAGTTCTCTGTGTGTGTTCTGGAATCAAGCATTTGCTGGTTGCCAGGCGACAGCAGTGTTCCTTATTGGTTGACCTCTTCCAACATCCTTCGACAATGCATTCATTCACAAAATGAAGCGTGGATGCTAGGTTGATGTGATTTGAGACAAATTATCTCGATCTGCTAAAGAGTCTGTCAAACCAAATTATAAAAACACTCTTTCCCTTTTACCCTTTGTGGTATCTTTTGGTATCAAGGCATACTTTCAGTTTCAGTTTAATTTGCAAGGGTTTTGAGATCTCTATCACTGAGACTCCTACTGCCACTAAATACAAATACAGATGAATTGAAAGTTAACTGCCGTTAACAGCCAAATTGTTTGAAAAACATCACTGATGCCATTTTTTTAGCCTTACTGTTCACTATAGCCTGAAGAGCCACTTGGATTCAGGACACTTGGATTACTTTGGATGAGCAGTATGGAAGCGTTTTATGGTTTTATTATGTATTTTTTTTTAGGTTTGAATCCTAGTCACCATTCATTACAAATGCTTTGGAGATTACTGCAATGTCTTTTTCCTGTGAAACTCCAGAAGTGTTTTGTTGACTGAAAAACTTTACCTGACCTTCCATCTGCATGAGGGTGAGTGGATAATGACTGAATTTTCAGTTTTGGGCGAGCTATCCCCTTTAAGCTCCATTGTATGATGGTGGCAGACATCTCATTGACATGGATCTCAAAACTCTCTGTATGGCTAGTGTTAGAAAAATTCTAATGTGCAAATACAGACAGGAGACAGACTCGGCTACTTCAGGTCAACGACATTTTAATTCTTTCAAGAATGGAGCAGAATACAAGTGACATGCACAGAGTTCACAAGCAAATGCTCAGCTAGGCTGAGTCTACACATTCATTTTATGTTATCTGCTTTGAGATCCTCCCACGGTTGTGCAGGCAGAACTTATCACTTGTCTTATGATAACAGAAAGTTTCAGATGGTACAAATCAAATCAAGGTCATAACTACTAGCTACACAATAAGCTGGTGATTTTCCATTTGCTGAGCACACAGATATGAATATTTTTCCAACAGCTAGTTACCACTGGGGGTAGGTGTGGATGCTATACTTTACTAGCTTTTTTGGTTCTCTGATATGTGTCTTGCTATTTATACAAACCATTATAAAATACAAGCAGTGTTTCTTGGGAGAGATGTGTATCTGTTCAAATCTAAGTATTATTCAGGAAACTGTGAAGTCATCTTAAAAATGTATTTTGTAGCAGTGTTCGTGATGATTTAGTGGAAGTATTCAGGGTTATTGTTTTGTAAGCTGAAGGCAACCTTACAGCTAAAAAGCTCCCCATTATGTTTTCCAGAGCAGGTTCCCATCTTTGCTGGCAAATGCTGTCTAGATTTTGCTGTACATTATGGGATCACAGTGGAGCGTCCTCTGCTGTTACCTACAGTCTTCTCTCCCGTGTTCTAGAGCAGGCTGCTATGCTGTGTTCTAGAACAGCTCTGTGCCCTGTGCTCTAGAAGAAGCGTGAGGACTCTTCTAGAAGCAGGCAGTAGTGTTCTGTGTTCTGTGTTCTAGAAGCAGGCAGTAGTGGCGTGGCTGGGTGAGTTTCAGCTGCAGTTCTACACCACCCACTTCCTCACCGCGGGATATGATCTAGACACCATTAGCCGCATGACCCCTGAGGTAAGGTCATGACCCCTGACCCCCTCACGCCCCGCCCCTTGTCTGTCAAGGCTCCGCCCAGCACAGCTATCAAATCAGCTCCCCACTGACCTGGATGATGTCATCATGACCCTCCTGTCTCTGTCACCTGACCCCCCGGTGTGAGTCCTGAGCCTCAACCAGTCACTTCTCATACACTGTCTGCTTCATTTACATGCCTGTGCTCACACATGGCTGTGTGTTCCAGTCTGTGCTGTAAACGCTACTCTGTGTTTGTCCTTGAGTGTGTGTGTTTGTGTGTGTATTGAAGCGGACACAGAGGTGTGACATAAACCCCCTCAGGGCAGGGGACACTCATCAGAGATTATCCAAAGCAAAATATTCCTGAAGGCATATCACACGCAGCTCATGTACAAATGTCAGTTGTACACATGAAATTGTTTACATTTAAAAGGAAGAAAAACACCAACAGTGGTTGTGCTGCATTTCTGATGTGACTCAGTGTGCTTTGCATTGAAGGACCTGACGGCAATTGGGGTCATGAAGCCTGGACATCGAAAGAAGTTAACATCAGAGATCAGCAAGCTGCCCTCCACAGACTGGCTGCCAGACCACAAGCCGGTAAGGCTCTCACATGTGCACAGCAGGAAAGTGGGGAGATATTGTGTTCTTGCAGCTGCCCACACACACAAACATATTGATGGTGACATACAACAGAATGCAGCAGAATTCTAATCTGTATCTTGTAATCTGTGCACAAGTGTTTTAAGTGTGTGTCTCTTTGTGTGTTTTAGGCAAATCTGGCCGACTGGCTGTCTCATCTGGGCCTTAGTCAGTACTACCAGGTTCTGGTGCAGAACGGGTATGAAAACATTGACTTCATCTCTGACATCAGCCTTGAGGATCTGCAAGAGATTGGAATCACGAAGCTCGGTAAGGCACAGCTATGTTATTAATTGAGCTGGAAAATAAAACTACATAATGACAAAGCCTGTAGAAATATAGAGCCTTTTATTCACTACATGTCAGTCAGAAATAGCCTTTCAATAGACGCTATTGTAAGAATCTTCATCCCACTTGTTACCAGGGGCAACAAGTAAACTGTTGTATTCAGAATATTTTGACTAAATTTATTCAGCTTCTTTGTGGTGGTAATAGTTGTTATTAACCACAAAAACACACACAAAATAAGGCATAAAATGTAAATCTTTACATTTAAACAGAAATTAATTTTAATTAGACTAAACAAGAACTGAATCTTAGACTGAAGCTATCAGTCAATTGCTTAGGGACTGGGAACTCTGGGTTAGACTAAATGATCCTGTCTACCAGTGGTGTGATTTGCAGTTCACCAGACAATCTGTGTGTGAACAGATATTCTCCCCTAGCTTTGGACTCTAAAGCATTTAATCCTTCTCTTTCAACCTGATAACTGTTGCTCCACACCCCAAACTCCCCTCAGGACATCAGAAGAAACTGATGTTGGGAGTGAGGAGACTAAAGGAGCTACAGAGAGGAGAAAGTAGCTCTGAGCCCCCTCAGAGTCCCTCCACACCTCCATCCAGCCCAGGTGGCAGCACCAGCTCAGAGCCTCAGAGGGAAGTGAGGAAGCAGAGGGACGGTGCCCCCAGCCCACTGGCTAAACCTCGTCCAGGTCTCACACATTCACAGACCCCTCCCCAAACACCATCACAAACCCCACCACAAACCCCTCAACATGCCCGCACCCAGCAAGCCTCCCCCAGGGCACGGCCACGCCCCTCCACGAAGATGATGGCAGCAGATTCGTCAGTACCACTGCTCTGCCTGCCCAATGAGGAGGAGGGGCGACAGAGAACTCACAGTCTAATAGGCTCAGAATCGGACTCTAGATACGCCACGGTGTGCCGCAGCAGCTCTGCGCGTACTACCCCTTCTAATGATGTCACAGTTAACCGCAGCCAATCATCCGTCACTCTCCGTCCCCGTCGGAAAGGTCGGCCCCCGACACCACCTAAACGTTCCTGTTCTTCCATTACCGGGGGTGACGGGGAGGGAGAGGTACAAGGGGAGGGGCTACTAGGGCTGCCAACCTATCGTGAGCGACGAGCCAGTGACTGTGGCAGCCTGGGATCAGCTCTGAGATCTCAGGAGTCAGCAGGCTTAGAGAGATCAGAGGGGGCTTCTGGGAGTGTTCGTAGCCTCGCTGCTATGTTGGAAACATCCATAGTGGGTGGAGCCAAAACCCTGCCGAGAAATCTGGGAGGCAGCAGTAGCTACCTACAGGTGGGTGTGTGTGTCTTTGTGTTGAATTTGGACTATGAGGATGGCAATTTTAAATGTTTATAAGCAATGTGCATCATGTGATTTCCAGATGAGTCCCCCAACACTGCGTCGGCAGGCAGGCGCAGGCGGTCTTGGTTCTGAGGATGATGATGTCTTAAGTCGGCGCAGGACCATCAGTGGACTAGAAGGCCTCCCTACTGATCAAACTGACCTGTTATCTCAGCAACCAGCCCAAAAACGACCAGAGCCTCGGCCACGCTCCATCGTGGTGTCCTCAGCAACAGAGATCACTGACGGCACAGCGACACTGCGAAGGAAGCCTCGTCCTCTGGCCACAGACTCTGAAGCATCTGCATCTGTGGCCACTACTGTTGTTACCATGACAACCGGCTCGGAAACCATACGCAGGAGACCACGCACGTCTGAGCACATAGAAAGTGTCATTCAAAGCAATAACCAATCGGAGTCTCCCAGCAGTCGAACAGATAGCCGGAAAAACGGAGTCGAGCCGCAGCAGAATGGAGGCGTGGTCCTGAGGCGGAGGCCTGTGTCAGAGGTCTCAGAACGGACGGAGACTAACAGAGAGAGCTGTGAGTGGATGGAGGCTAGGAAGTCTCTTAAGCCACCAGTTTCACCCAAACCATCCACAGTCACCCTGAGGAAGGCACAAGCAGACCCCCCAACCCCAACTCGCAGGGTCCCCATACCTGGGCCTGATAACGCTGAGACAGCACAGAGCCCTGGTGAGACTCACGTACACGTACATAACAAAACTGAACATTT